>PVLD010007636.1:0-89856 GCA_004027595.1 Dinomys branickii | reverse complement strand
CCCATGTTTATAGCAGCACAATTTGTAATAGCTAAAATGTGGAAGCAACCCAAGTGCCCATCCACAGAAGACTGGATTAAAAAATTGTGGCATTTTTATATAATGGAATATTATTCAGCTATAAAGAAAGACAGTTTTGGGGACTTTGTAGGCAAGTGGACAAAACTGGAGTCCATATTCATAAGTGAAATAAATCAGCGATACATGTGCAGGCAACGTATTGTATCACTGGTGTAGGAACCCGAGGGTGGGAATATAAACTGAGAGACATGAAGGAAATCTGTTCAAAAACAAAGAATAGATGGGACGAAGGAAAGGAGAAAAGAAAAAGACAAAAATGTATGTATGTATATATGAATATACATATATGCAGAAGGGCTAACATGGTTCTACTATTATATTATATCACTTAATGCTAAGCAATAATCGATGATGGGTTGTTTGATCAATCTTGTATGTCTGTATGTGTTATCCTGAACACACACTTCGAAGAAATCAATATGTAAAGCAGCAACTATTGGTGTTTTTTTTGTTGTTGTTGTTGTTGCTGTTGTTGTTGTTTGCCTGTTTTGTTTTTTGTCTTTGGATTTTTGGTTTTTGTGTTTTTTCTGTTGTTGAGAGGATTAATTGTCTGACTAAATTTGCATGTCTGTATATAGGTTCATATATTTACACTTCGAAGATATCAATGGATAAAGCAATAACCACTGTTGAGACCATATCACCTTGTCTATAGATTAGTTGTGATTGTACTATTTTTTATGCTAATTGGTGTCTGTTTGTCAATATGTTTTTGTACTTTTATTTAAAAAAAAATAAAAATGGGCAAATTAACAAAACTTTAGTTAGACTAACACAAGAGAGAAAGCTCAAATATGCTAAATCTCATGAAAAGAGCTGGCATTGCAACTGATGCCACAGAAATAAAAACATGATAAAAGACTAGTGGGAACAATGTTATGCTAATGATTGGATACCCTAGAAAAGCAGGTAAATTTTTTGGAAATATACAACTTACAAAGCTGAATCATGAAAAAGTAAAAAAGATAAACGTACTTGCAACTATTAGAGATAGAATCAGTAATCAAAAATCCTTTGTCGCTAAAATGCTCCCAAACCAAGTGGATTCTGTAGTGAGGTCTAGCAAACATTTACAGAAGAATTACAAGCATCTGATCCAAACTCTTCCCCCAAAATTAAAGAAGATGTAATATATCTAAACTCCTTTTAGGAGATCAGTGTTATCCCAATAACAGAGAGCCACTTTAAGCGAGTGTGGGCCAATTCCCCCAGTGAATACAGATGTAAACACCCTCCACAAAAATACTAGCAAACTGGTTCCAGAACCACATTAGAATGATCATCCACTGTAATCAAGTGAGATTTTTCCCAGGAGTGCAAGAGTGAAAAGCAGTGAACGTGACTGATACACTACAATAAAAGGACAAAACACTAAGATTATATGATGATCTCCTTAGATGCAGGAAAACATATTTCATAACTTACAATAATCTTTCATGAGAAAAACACTCAAAAATATAGAAATTGCCTCAATGTACTAAGGACCATATGTAAAAAGGAAAACTAAAAAATAAATAAATAAAAATAAATACCTTTATTTCAGGGATAATATGATTTTATATGCAGGAATTCCTGTTTAGACCATAAAATAAAAGTGTTAGAGCTAAAGACAAACAAAACAAACTTGTACAAAGTGAACCTGCAGGGCTGTGGATATAGCTCAGTGGAATAAGCACTTGCCCAGCAAGCGCAGGGTCCTGAGTTTGATCCCCAGTACTGCAAAAAACAAAAAACAACAACAAAAAAAGTGAACCTGCAGACTAATGTTTTTCTGCATCCTAAGAATAAATAATTCAAAAATGAAATTAAGAAAATATTCTAATTTGAAATAGAATATTGAAAACTACTTTGGAGTAAACTTAGCTAAATATGTGAAAAACTGTCAATTTAAAAATTAAAAATATTTTTAAGGAAATTAAAGAAGTCACATGTAAGTGGAAAATATCCTCTAAACATGGAGGGGAAAAAAAGTTAATATTGTTAAAATGTTTATACAACCGAATGTCATCTAAAATTTCAGTTCAATCCTTGTCAAAATCTCCATGTATTTCTCACAGAAATAGAAACCAAAATCATAAAGTTCATATGAAACCACGAAAAGACTCCATACAGCTAAAATAAACTTGGAGAACAATTACAAAACAGAAGATGTTCCTTGTACTTATTGACTTTGAAACACACTGTATACAGATAGAGTAATAAAACAGTACCCCACTGGCATAAAGATGCATATAGATCAATGTTACAGCATAGAGAATAAATCTATAAATGTATGATTAGCTGATCTTGTACAAAAGTGCCAAGACTATAAATCCGCAAAAGGCATTTTTTTTCAATAAATGTTTAAAAAAAACATATCTATACCTGTATATATACCTTCTATATGATATAGAATCATAACAGACTCCATTTATTTGGTTTTATGTCATGAACAACTATTAACTCAAAATGGATTAAAGATCTAAAGGTAAGACCTAAAACTATAAAACTTCTCTAAGGAAATACAGGGTAAAATCTGAAATAGTAGAGAAGAAAACAAGGGCAAAAATAGGTAAACAGTCTATAGCTAATTAGTCAGCAGGATGAAACATCTATGTATGGGAAATATTTGCAAACCATCGGGCTGAGAAGGAGTTCATTTCCAAAATATAAAAGGAACTCTTACAGTTTAATAAATAAACTAACAAACAAAGAGACTAGTTAAAATATAGACAGAGAACTTGAACAAATATTTCTCTAAAGACATATAAATGGTGAATAAACATTTTAAGAAAATGTTCAACATTTTCAGGGAAATGCAACTCAAAGCTACGCAGAGATGTTACAACGGACCTGATAGGAGAGCAAAACGAACAAACCCGGAAAGTGTAAGCGCTGATGGTGAGGGCGTAGATGGATCATAGTTCTCACACACTGTTGGTGGGAATGTATAAAAAGGAAATTTTGTCATATGCTACCCATCAATGATTCTTAATAATAAATAAAATAAGCTGGTCTCACAAAGATAAATATGCATTATTTCACTTATATGATGTATCTAATGTTGTTGTGGTCACAGACACAGAAATTCGAATGAATAGTGTTTACCTGAAACTGGAGACCGAAAGAAATGAGGAGGTACTCAAATAAACATGGAGTTTCAGTCGTACAAGTTCTTGAGATCAGCTATATAACAACGTTCCAATAGTTAATTAAGCTTCTCTGTACACCTGTAAGTTTACTTGAGGGTAGGTTTCATTTTATGGATTCTTTATATACACTCACAAGTACACACACATTGTTGTACACATATTGAGAAGGGAGATTTTTAAATGAGAGACTTTATAACAGTTGTGAAATTAACCTCTTATGCTTCCTCTCTTATTTCATTCTAATGAATTTTTAATCTCTGATTACATTTGTGGTTATTCAATAATGTTTTTGCACAATGTCTTTTGCTGTTGAGCTTTAGTTTCTTTCCACTGTGAGAACATAGTATTCAGGGAATTATCTTAGTTCTTTTATATTTACATAAGCATGCTTTATGGACTAAGACGTGGTCCGCTCTGGAGAAAGCTGCTCATGCACCTGAAAAAAAATGTGTATTCTGTTGTTGTTGGATGAAACCCTCTAGACACCTGTCAGTGCATGTGTCCAATGGTGCAGTTGAACTCTGATAATGTTTTTGTTTTCATCTGATTTTCTGGTATATTTGTGAGAATAGGCACTAAAGTCTCCTGCTATGATTGTATTGGTGTTTGTCTTCTAGATTCAGGAGTTTTTGTCTTATGAAACTAGGATTGCGGACATTCAGTGCATTTACATTTACAGTAGTTACCTTCCTGTTGAACTGTCCCTTTTACCTCTGTGTAGTGCTATCTTTCTTTTCTGCTCAGCTTTGGCTTGAACTTAGCTGTGTCCAAAAATGAAATAGCTATTCTCATTTGCTTTCAGGCTCCGGTTGCTTGGAATGTCATTCTCCACCCTTTCCCTTTTAGTCTGCTTCTTTCTGGATGAGGTGTGTCTCTTGCAGCCAGCATACCATTGGATTTTGATTTTGTTGATTCAATCTGTCAGTCTGTCTTTTGACTGGAGAGTGAAGATCTTTAATGTTGAGAGTTATCAATGTAAGATATTTGCTAAACAAATTAGGCCTCCACCCAACTCCCTAAAGCCCGCTTGGCAAAACAAGGGATTATCAACGCAGCTCCTACTGCTCCAAAGAAAAGTAAAAAGGGAAGGAAAGAAGGGGGAGATGGAGGACAGACCCACATCAGAGCAGAGGCACTAGTCTGGGGCAGCTGGAACTGGAGGCGGATGCCTCCGAAGGAAGCTTTTCCACTCCAGCATCAGACAGACACAACTGTGGACTCACACACCTGACACAGTCTTCCCTGTCAGTCCACATTCTCATTTAGGAACAAAGCCTATTGTTAAACCAACAGCTCTGCACAACAGCAGGCCCTCAGGCCAGCTCCTGAGAATATTTAAGTAAGCTCTTCCTTCCCGGTATGAGTGTGCCTGGGCCACAGAACATAAAAACACAGTTAATAACATGAAAGAATTATGCAAAGTTAAAAATAAATTAAACAATAAATCCTAGGGAAACAAGAATCAATATATACATTATTCTTAATCCGATGTCTTTAAGGGAATTTGGAAAGCATATTAATGCTAAACATATAAACAAAGTGCAAGATAAAATCAAAAAGAAAATGACCTGTTCAAAATTAATTGAGTCGTTGCAAAAATATTCAAAGATCTGGAAGATGAAATCTATGATTTTAAAAAATTCTTTAGTCACAGAGAAAAAGAAGAAGAATAGATGATAGATGTGCAAAAGAAACATGACAGACGAGACCTTTCAGGAGGGTGAGTACTCTGCCGGCCATTTCAGCAAGGAGGGTCAGAAGGACGGAAGGGGAAGAAAACGATCCCAGTAACGCTCACAACAAAAAGTTTATGAATATTAAAGAAAAATCCCACTTCAGTATTAATATATCCAGAGGATGAAGATATCTCACCAAAGAAGCAAGTTCCTCAGATACTCAAAAATGTATGAAAATAAATCTGCAGAAGTTTATAGTGAAGTGGAAAGTGCAGGTAACTTACAAAGTTCTAAAAATTAGGTAACCTGAATTCTATGGATAGTGGAGTAAGATCTTCAAGGATGAACAGAAATTACCTTGAATTCCAAAATTTTATACACAAGTAACCATTCAAGAGTAAAAGCAAATTAAGATATTTTTCAAGCACAGAAGGGCCAGAACATTGAAGTTCCATAAATCCTATGTGTATACTTGAAGATACTTAGGAAAATTGAGTACAAACCCATTAGAAAGACATGTGATCAGCGAAGCTGCAGGTTGGGAAGAAGTAAGGGCGAAGAGACATAAAGGTGGCAGGGGTGGGAGAGACTATTTCATGTAATAGGAAACACTACTAAACAGCTGCACAAATTTGACTGAATGGATTAATACTAATTAATCAATAAGATTTTTGTAGTATCAGAAACCTAGGTGAACCCATGAGTATTAGAATCTAACTGAATCTGTCCATGGACCAGTGATTCCCAGCTACCCATTTTCCTTGAAAGACATCATTATGATTCAGTGTACAAGCAGTCTTCCCAGAATCCCAGGAAAAAGAGTGAGGATGAACCCTTGTTTCCCAATCTTAGCTAAGAACTGGTAGTGCAGAAGGGTTTGAACATTTAATGTCCTGAGGGCTTTAACCTGTGGGAAACTGTGGCATGAATTCATGGGAAAGAAAGGGCCATTCTGAAGAGGGGCCTTCCTTACAAAGGGTACCACAAGGAGAAGAGAGTAGCCACAGTTTGCCTACGTCAAAGGCAAGGCTAGAGTGAAAGGTCATAAGATTAACACTTTCTGCATGACCATTAAGTGTCTTCCAGAAACACAGAAACCACTAAGATTTGGGATGGTTAGTAAGAGATTAGTGGTGCACAGTCCCAGTGCAATGGGCTATCAGCATTTAGAATATTTATGTTAGCGTATTTTAAGTCATACCCCCAAACTGAGATTCATCGGGTCATTCACTTTACATTAGAAAATTGATAAAACATTATTTTACAAAAACAATTAAAAGAACAAGAAACACATTTTACCTTCAGTTGATGGCAAAAAGGCAATTGATAAATATAAAAAATCTGCTCCATGTTAAAGCTGTAGAAAGTAAAATATATTTAAAAACATAATGCATGAAACCATACCCAACTTAACATTTGACAGTAGAGTCACCCCACTAACCTCAATAGCAAGACAGTGTCCAGACCATTTCCATGAGTATTTCACATTTTCCTGGAAGTTCTATACAAATTTAATGAAAATTTTAAAACTGGAATACAAAATTATCATTATTTGAAGACTACAAGTTTATGTGTTCAGAAATTCCAAGAACAGAAACTGAAAATTCTTAGAATCAGTGGGAATTGAGTAAGAATATTTAAAAATGAATAGATATTTACATATTTATATAAAACTATGAAAACCAGTTAAGAAATTAAAAAAAAAAACTTTGAGCTACAGTAGTGATAAAAAATAACCTTGAAATCCCACAAAGATTAAATAGAGGAAGTCTTTATAAGGAAAGCTATCAAACTTTCTTGAGATATAAGAATTTAAGATTCAAATATGAAATGTAAGTTATTTATACTCAGTGGAGAAACAAACTATTACAAAATTCACAGGAGGAATTTTTTTGTTTTGTAACATGGCAATATTTTCTAATTTTCTAATTTCATAATATATAGGTAAAACTTTATAATAACAAATGTAGCAATGCTGGAGGAGGAATACAAAGGCTGAATGAAAGGACACAGTCAAGGTCTGTTGTGTGCTTTGCTAACAATGGACTGTGAAGAGACACAGCGATGGAGGGAGACCACAGCAGGGTATAGGCAGGGTGCGTCTGACGTAGAAGAACACAACTACATAGAAACAGAGCCATCTTCGAGGGAGAGCTGGAAGGATTTAAAGTAGAAGAGAGGATATCAAAGGAAGAGAAACTGAAAATGACCACCTGTGTCCCGACCTGAAAGATGTAGGCTGGACAGGAGGAAATTCGCATGAAGAACAGAAGAGAGAACTGAGGCATGATCTCTGCTCTGGACACGGAGTGCTTCACGCACAGCAGCGTTCTCGGCAGCTTCAGGGTATCAGCCGTGTCCTCCACAGTTGCATATGTTAGTTGTAACAACAAAAACAGTTGGAATACAAACACTGCATAGCAAGTACATTTCTTCAGTAAAACAGGGAGAGGGACAAGATGGTAGATGGATACAAAGAGCAACAGAGGTTTTTCTAGTTAAATATGTTTCAAAAGAAAATTGATGTACGAATTGTGACCTTAAGGCAAATATGAGTCGTTGCTTACTTTAACAACTAATTCTGTGTTTCAAAGACTATTACAGCATTTTTCTGCATCATGAATTTATTAGAAAATGTTTGTTTTGTGTTTTAAAATGTAGTCTTTCTGGGATGGTATCCCATGCCTGGAATCCCAGCACTTAGGAGGCTGAGGCAGGATTGCCATGAGATCGAGGCCAACCTAAACTACAGAGAAAGACCTTGCATACTCCACCAAAAATGTAGTTTCTAATGTTATTCTGAATAACAGTCAATCTAAAAGTGGTTGTGCTGCATAATTCCATTAGACTGGAAACCCCTTGAAGGATCAGACTCATTCCATGTGGGCATCATAGATCTTATACACCATAACACAATGCTAGATTTCTTTCTGAATCCTAATAAAGAAAGTCCAGCAATGTAAAGTGATACACAGTTATGCAACCTTGAGTCATAACAGCAGATATGCACAAATATATTTAGCACAGGTGTTCCTGAGGTTGAGACATATTGGAGGAATTAAGGCTACCTATGGTTTTCACATCCACCATCCTGGTGTGAGCCTGAGCTAAACTAGTACGCAGGGACAGGACATTAAACGGGCCACATCTCTGAGTAATTCATTAGCTGGTAGGAATTTGTTATAGGGCAGCCAAAGCTTTCCAGTGTATCTTCTTTCTTGGGTAGTTTCTATGTATATTGCCTCATGTAGAGAAAATTCCAGGGAAATTGGAAGCATATGTGGAAATCATAAGAATAACTTAAGAGTTTTATATACCAGATAACATTTATACCACTGTATAATGGAGACTAGAAGTTCCATTTCTTGTGTGCCTGAAATATACACACGCCATAGCACTCAGCTGATACTGTACCCACGTACAGCCATAATTGTACTCGGCACTCTTCTGAAAGACACTCAGCACATGAGCCATATTTCATTCATTTTTATATTATTAATATTTATGAAAAGAATGTCTGACATATAGTAAACACTCATTAAATGTTTCTTAACTAAATGAATGTATTAACCAAGGTGATGCTTTAAAAACTGGATGCTTATGAAACAATACAACAATTCAATCAGAACCTACAAGACAAGCTCTGTTAATTATTCATGGTGCTGAAATGTGGGAGTTTAATTAAAGTGTTTTCTGTTGCCTTATGATTTTAAGTTCCAATTCTCCTTTGGTTTGAGTCCTAGCGAAGGAATTCTTTCTGAATACTGTCAACCTGCCTTCAGCTTTCACACATAGAAATAGAAGGAAGATACTCATTTAATTATTCAAAAACTATGATTTTTGTATAATATTCAAATTCCCAGTGCTGTGTGTCACTTTCAGTTATAAAGGGTGTGAAATAGTGGTATATATTGTAAAAGAAAAGAATATTTGAATTGCTCTAGGCTATGCGAATTAAGGGTGTTATAGAAATCAATAATATCTGATTTTTGTGTCTCTCATTTTCTCCTAAAACTAAATGTAATTCTTTTGTTTGACACCTGTGATCTTTCATATCCTCCTCTGCACAATAATAGAAAAGAACGCATTTCAGATTGTTGGTAGAGGAATTAAATAAGATAACACACAAAACTCCTAGCACACTCCCAGCTACACTGAAGCCATTCAAAAATGCTATCGTTTACTACTAATTATTTTATGTAATACTGGAAAGGTATTACAGATAAGAAAGTGACTGGTTTTCTTTATGGCATTACTGCTCAGGATTAAATCAAACAAGAAATAATTTATGGCAGAAGCAATATAGCTTTAGAAAAGATGAGAGGACACAAAACACTATGCAGAAGGTGTGCTCTTTCCATTCACCAGCTATTAGTCTATAAACTCCACCTCACCCTGCTCACTGACCTAAAAAACAGAACTTATAATATGTCATTTGTAGAAGTGTGGCCAGGATTAAATAAAACCATGTATGAAAAAATATTGTCCTACACATAGTGAGCGCACAAAGGGAGAAACGAAGGGAGAGCAGAGGAGAAAAGAGTGAACAAGAAGATTGCTGGGGTGAGCCACTGACCATGACTGTATAAAAAATCGCCCTCAACTATAGGGGCTTTGGACATCTATTATTTCACAGTTGTGATGGATCAGAAGCCCAGATACAACTTCACCGGGTCCCTCCAAAGTGCTGGCTGAGTCTAGAGCCCCAGCAAGCCTGAGTGGAGAGAGAAGTACTTGCGAACACACTCAGATGATGCTGGCAGACTCAGTTGCTCACAAAACGTTGAACTGAAAACCCCAGTTTTCTATAGGGCTGCTGTCTGTGAGCCACCCCTAGATTCCGCCAAGAGTTTCCGGGTGGAACTGCTCACAACGCGGCAAGTGGTTTCATCAGGAGGGAGGGAGGGAGAGACGGAGAAGACGCCATCAACCGTTTTGGCTGGATCTCAGAAATGAAGTCTCATCGTCATGTGTTACACCATGTATGAGATGCAGTCATTAGAGCCAGCTGGGGCTCAGGGGCGAGAGCACCGGAGGGCCACACGCCAGGGGGCAGAGGCACTTCAGAGGCTGCTACTACAAGTGTTCGCACTGACGGCTAACGCTTACTGAGTGGTGACAGGAGAATCGGATACTGGAGGCACAATGTGTGGACCCAAATGCGGACTCTTTCTCCACCACTTCTCCATTTAAGGTAAATTTCCTCAGCCTCTCATTTCCTCGGTTTCTTTACTTGGAAAGGGAAAATGCAAGTAAATCCTACAACATGAGGAGTAAAGGACCTCATATGTGACATGTCAAGTGCTTACAAGCACCCCAAAGTACTTCCTCAGTAAATGTCATCAGCATTCTTGTTACTTGAAAACTGCTGAAAAGTGAGGGAAAACGACATGAAATAAAAAAGAGAAGTGACTACAGGGGGCACATCTCTTCCTGCATGTGGAGGGGAAGAGGCCATGTTTGGATTCACTTGGAAGTAAGCCCTGTAAACTGGGGAAGATACCCCTTTGTGGCAACAGCCAGTCGCTTGTGGCAAGGAGGAAAAGTGTCCCCTTGTCTTGCTCTGGCTGAGCCATGACACCACTGGCAAAGTCACCTCACAATCCCTCGGAGGCTGGCACACATTTTTAATCAAATGCAAGTATATCAAGTTAGAATATTGGATCTTTCCAGCCCCCTCTTTACAGTGACAAACTTAGAAGTACGGAAGAAGCAGTCTCAGTTTTTATAAATGGTAAAAGCTGTTAATTTTGCAGTGAATTTTATACATTTATTCACAGCAGAAAAATTGTGTTATTTCCAGCTCTTTTATTGCTAGTAAGCCTCTCAGAATTACAACTAGGAAAATATTTCCCTTTGCTCCTGGGTGGCAATGAATTTCCAAGTGGAAATGGAATAGTTCTGTGTTCCTGCTGCATAATAACTCAATATTTGGTCATGTTGTTGTATGATATTTTTAATTGTCTAATCAAGATGTTTTCTCTGCTTTCAAATCCAGGCATATTTTTTTTTCAGTGCTTAGAAAGAATTATGTCAGTAAAAGACACTGTTGAAATAGTCTAGTATTCTCATTTTAAAAACGATGTAAGTGAGGCCGTGGGACTTACGTACATAATTAATAACCCATATACATATAATACTAATAATGTCAAAGGCAGGGCAGGTACTCTACTAGATCTTTCTTCTTCTCTCTCATGTAAATCTCACATTAAATATTTTTATTATTATAACCTTTGCAGATGAGGAAAACTGAAGCCAGGAGATGTATTTGTTGTTTTAATATTTTATCACCTGATCTCATACATGAAGCCTCATCAGTGATGTTTGCATTCTATCTTTGAATGCCATTGTGGGACACACTGGGTGGAAAGTAGTGAAACATTAGAGCTAATTTCTGCAGTTAAGGAGTTGTTTGTCCTAGTGTACGGGGGGACACAAAAGACAAAGACATGAACATGTAAACATGGTTCAAGTTGTGATTGTTAAGGAAGTTATCCAGCTCTTTCCCTGTTCTGTGCCCATGGTGGGCCAGGAGCTACAAAAGGACACTGACCGCCATGACACTGAACTTCTATGTGCTTCTAAAACAACTTCTTTCCAAAAACCCCCAGATGTAAGATACCCATAAGAAGAAGGCCCAAGTCAAATGGAATTTCTAGTTTTAGTTTTTGAGGAATCCCCATATTGATTTTCATATTGGTTGCATTAATTTACAGTCCCACCAGCAGTGCAGAAGGGTTATGTGTTCACCACAGCCACATAAGCATTTGCTATTATTTGATATCTTCTTAATGATAACCATTCTTTGTGGACTAACATTGGATCTCAGCGCTGTTTCATTTCCATTTCTCTTATGGTCAGAGATGTTGAACACTTTTTCATGTATTTATAGACCATCTGCATTTCTTCTTCTGAGAAGTAGCTACTCATTTCACTTGCCTATTTTTTGATTGGTTCCTTCATTATGGGAAAGTCTAATTTTTGGTGTTCTTTTTGTATTCTATATCTTAGTCCTCTGAGGAATGGTTGGCAATTTTTTTCCCATCCTGTAGGTTGTTTCTTCACTCTATTGATTGTTTCCTTTGTTGTGCAGAAGATGAATATACATCTCATGTGCTGCAAACATGTACAAATAAAATACAATTTAAAATGAAGAAAAGCAGAATAAACACCGTTAGAGGTTCAGCAACCTCAACAGAAATTTTCCCTCTCTAAAGGGCTCTCAGGAGCAAAAGATGGCAGCTGTGTTTGATGTTTCCTCATGAACTTGCAAAGGACCAAAATCGAGAAAGGAGTTTCCTTCCACACGTGGTCAAGTAGGACACCACCAGAGCTCTGAGCAGTCGTGGGGCTTCCTCCTCTCTCCTGAGCTGTCGCCAGCTCCAAACAACGCTGGCTCCCCAAAAGCAGAAGCTGCTAAAACCTTTTCTGGAATTTTAGATATGTATATGTTTTATAATCCTTGGATGATTCTAACTGCAAAAGAAATAATTAAATCTTAGTGCTGAAGGGAGCAGAGAATAAATAGTACCTGGCTATCTACCAAATGCCAAAGAACATTCTAGATTATATGCTTATATTATCTCATTTTTCCCAGAGCAAACTGAGATATAGGTATTGTTTTAATGTGCCTATTCAAAAAGAGTTCAGGAAAAAAGAAAGATGTTTATATAAATTCACACAAATGAAAATTTTAAACACATGCAGATTATGGCTTTTGCATTTTTCCCAATACAACTATGTTTCTGGGGCTGAATATTGGGGTAGAGAGATGAATTTGTAGCATGGGTAGAAAAGGAGTCTGTTCCCATATGGGACACAAAAAGACTCCAGGTTGTTAGCACAGTTGTTCAGGTGCATAACAACACCAGTTGGTGATGGATTAGATTCTGTCTAATTGGCAGACAACTGGATATATTTTGATTCATCATTGGTTGGTTATTATATCCGGAAAGCCATAGATAAAATGTGGAGAATTTTGTGCTTTCATATTGGTTGCATTAAAGCTTTCCTGAATTCCAATCTGTAAGGCAAGGCAGATTCAACAAATTTCTCAGGACAGCCTCTGGTGTAGGCTAACAATTTGGCACCAAATGCCAACACCCCCATACCTCCCACACTTGTGTGCTGAGTCAAATGCTTCGAATATAAATTCCTGCCCAGCAGACTCTGGGACTCTGTGCTTGCTTTCAGAAATCCTTTTGCAAAGTGGTTTTCCAATTCTCCTTTTCTACACTAATGGGCAGATTGCCTTACAAGTACAAATCATTATCAGAATAGAGCAGGGATTTGACAGTGCCTTTTATCAGTGATTTCCAATGCACTAGCTGGATGCTAAGGTAAAAGAATCAACCTGTTCTAAAAGCAGGTAAGCCAAGCCACAAGTTAGCTTCTTCTAGAAAAGGCAAATGTAATTGAGGCCCACACTCCTCTGAACTGAAGAAAAAATATTTCAATGCAAGAAAGGTGTTACTTTTCTCCATCCCCCCAAGCAGTTTTTAAGATTCAGATTTACTTTTTTTCTCTTGTTTCAGCTTTCTTACTCATTTAAAAAGTGCCAGAATGTGAGTGTTCAGTTTAAATATCCCCTTAAAAAGTTATGTAAGTAGTTGCATTACAGGAATGCCCAAGTGAACTTTTGCAAATAAAACCAGATTAATTAAAATGAACATGCTTGAGCACCATGATGTGTCAGACACTGTTACAAAACCACATGAGTTTGGATATAAAGCAGGCATTTCGTATGGTTCAGGATTTGGACTAAAGTTACATATCTGCAAACAGTGAGACATAAGCCCTGTCGGATTCTGAATCAGCAGTCAAGGAGGTGCATTGACAGTCATGGAGATTGACCACACAAACCCTTCTACCCTTATCCTAGCCCTTATCTCTCACCTCAGTTACACAGGGTTAGATGCAGCAGATTTGCCAGCACAGAGGGGACTGTATCCAATTCTGCTTGGTGGGGGAGAGGAGATACATGGCTCTGCATTAGTAACCACCCAAGAGACACAGCACACCAACATGAAATCTCAGACACAAAATATCTAAAAGAAGGAAAAGTTAACATCTCTCTCCAGTGCAAAGTGCATGATAATATAGAGAAACCCCACAGTCTCTGCTTGGCATTTTCATGAGAGTACAGTGTGGAGAAAAGTGTCTTAGGATACTGGCCTGTGTCTTCTCAGGACATTCTAAACTGAGGTTAGCACTTGTTTTCCAAGCAGAAATCTGAAAATAGGATAGCTACCGAGATGACTTGAAGGAGAGGAGTGATGGAATGGTGGTGCATTCTACATTTGGCATGGAATATATGAAGTTGTCTCCTTGGACCAAGTGATTCCACAAAGATAAACAGCTTGAAACATATTTCTGAGGTCACCCAAGGTAAAGTAGCTCAATACAAGCCGTGGAATAAACTACCAGAACAAGAGCTCAGCTGGACTATAGATTCAAGATGTCAGATATATAGCACATTCTTTGGGTGATCAGCTGTGCTATATGGAGAATGATAGACATTTAACTAACCTGTAAATCTGTGCCTTTCAAAAGTGTGAATATAGAATGGTATGGTGGCACACGTCCGTAGTCTCAGTACTCTGGGAAGCTGAACCCAGCCTGCACAATTTAGTGACTTGGTAAGACACGGCCTCAAAAATTAAATAAATAAAATGAACTTTACAAAAGCAAAACAATGGGCAGGGGACATGGCTCAGTGTGAAGGCCCTAGGATCAATTTCTAGGACTGCAAAAACGTGAGCATGATCAAAGAATCGGTCTGTGTTATGTGCTTATAAAAATCTGCCAAATGAAACTCACTAATCATATAACAAATAAAATAGGGTGAAATAATTAAGTTTTAAAAGTTTAACAAAAGTAAATATTTGAACATTTGCCAAAGCTGAAGTAATGACCAATAATATGAGCCAAGATAGCTTTTCAAACAAAACAGAAGAATGAAAAACAGCCTTGAATCTTTCTCTGCTCCTCCTACATAATTCTACATGCCACTGGGTATTAAGGAAAAAGAGAAATGGAAGAGAAAAGAAAAAATTCAGGAGGTCAGAAGGACAAACCAATACAGGTGTGAGCTTGTAACAGATGGAGACAGACATTTAGACTTTATGAATGCAATCTAAACTCAGTATTTTAACTAGATGAGACTGAATCTCCATGACTAAAGTAGACTTATTCTTATTGAAGTGATCCAAAGTTATAGCATCATTTCCAGATATTGTCAAAGAATGGGGAGTTCAATAGGGAATGCCTGAAGGGGTTAGAGAGAGAAGTTTCTCAGTTGCAACATATCACATGTGGCCCACTGAATAGCAAAGTTAGTTGTATATTACCTTCACAAGGTCAGAAGTAGATAGTGTTCAGAGCAAAGGTCCTAGGTTTTATTGTGGGTCTTTTTGATTCCCTGGCCTCTTCTTCCCTCATTATGCAGTATAACTCAAAAAGCAGGATCTAAAACTAAATATGGAAAATCTAGAACTTAGGTTTGTATATGCGAGTGGTTAAGGGATCTTTTCAGAGAAGCAAAAAGAAATCATGAGGTATTCATCATGTATGGTGTTCAAGTCTTCAGATTTTATTTTACCTTCAGCTTATTCCTCTTATTCCAACAATAAAAGGGAAGGAGGAGGATGTGATGGGTATCCTAGGGGCAAGAAGAGGGAAAAGCAGATGTGGCAGGAGTGGAGGAAATTCCAAAAAGAACAAACAGTAAGAGCAAGGGGCGCACAGAGTTCCCCAACCTTCCTTGGCTATTTCTCTGACTGAAATCTTGTCTTCCCTACATGATATTCAAAACTCATATTTATTGTGAAGATCTGATGACCTCCCCAGAGTATGATCTCTACTAGTTCATGGGAATTCAGTTTGGACCACATCACTTACCTTTAATGTTTTTGATCTGTCTTCTACTGTCCCTTCAGATTCCGATTAAAGAACAGTGACTATGTATTCTATCCCTTTTTTAATATCCTGTAGTCTGCAGACTGTTTGATATGTTGTGGGTTTGTCAGGAAGAATGAGTGGATAAGGGGAGGGTGAGGGCAGGGAAGCCCTGAATTTGAAGTCATTCGAGCAATAAAATTCACCTGTGGGAAGCAAAATCTCCTTTATAAAAGAATTGACACTAATGAATCCAGAATGAACTCTGGGAAATGGGAAATGCAAGCATTTGTTTTTAGAAAGGGGTAGAGGAAGTTACCTGGTTGATGAAGGTTTTAAAATCATAGAGTAAAGCAATATCTACAGATTCTGTGGCTTTGGTGACATGGTCTCCTTTGTTAAGGTAAATTTATATTGAAAATACTTTGCATGTAAATATGTTGATTGACTATTCAAGATTATCTTGAATATTCAGTTAGGCATTGTATAGGAAGTATAATGTTGATCTCAAAAGATATCCATGCCCTAATTCCTGAGACCCATGAGTACATTAGATTACACAGCAAGTGATTCATTTTGGGGATTAAATTTGCAGAGGAAATCAAGGTTCTTAACCAGTTCATTGTAGAGCTAAAGAGATCATCACAGATGATACAGGTCTGCCTGCTGTAATCCCAAGTGTCTTCTGGAGTGTGAGAAACTCGCAGAAAGGGAGGAGCCATCAGAGATTTGAGGTGCTCTGGTCTGGGTTTTGGAGGTGATGGGAAGGGGACACCACCAAGCTCAGGAAGGCAAGGAGGTAGATCTTCTTGAGAACATCCAGGAGCAGCTTGCTGGTGTCCTCGCTGTTCTTCAGTGCAGCCGACAAACACCCGTGTCAGGCCTGACCTTTCCGGCGGAACAGAAAGGCAGTACACCGGTACCGTTTAAGCCGTTAAATGTGTGTTGATTTATCATAGCAGCAGTAAGAAACTAATAAAGATGTTAAAGTTCATATTATTTTAACTGAATGGCACTGTTTGACAGGAACCTGAAAACAAGAGAACAGTCCCATTTCCCATATGACTACTCAAATTTCCTAAGTAGACCATAAAAAACAGATTCCCAACCCTTATTAAAGAATGTGTTCACTCTGCGTGGCTGGCTTTTTGGTCATTTGAGTTTTGGATTTCTCTCAGCAAAGTTTAGTCATTGCTGCCCAACCTCCTCCTCGTACCCTTCTCTCCAGCACCAGCTCAGTACGACGAGCCCACCTGGCTGTTTTTCTGCAGACAGTAATGTCCCTGACCTTGTCTATGCTGCCACTAACTCATTTTGGATAGTAATTTCACTCTCTTCAAATCAAATCTATAATTTTAGAAGAATATCAAAGCCATTTTCCAGATTTGGCTTTTTCTCTGGTTTCATTTAAGGAAGCAATTCCCAGAATAACTGGGCTCCCTTGCAGATGTAGAATATTGCATGACAGCCATGCTTTATTATCACATACTTGAAGCACAAAGTTTTAGCCTACTCCCCTTCCATGCTGAGGAGCATATCCAAAGGAACTTGGAACAAAAAGAATAAATAAAACAAATTAAAGCACATCTTGGCCCAGTGCATAGCCAAGTCCAAACTCCCTATGAAAAGAGAAACCTAGACGAGTTAGGAAACTGCAGCCGTTCTGCAACCACATCTAGGCACCTGCGAATGTCTATATTTGTTCTATCTGAAACCCAAACCACCCACCGCAGAGAGGATGCCCTGAGGAAAAGAGTACAGCACGGTTCTCTTCCTTCCGTTCAGTGCTGCATGGGTGTCACTTGGGCCCCTGGATGACATTTCTCGTTGTCATTTCACCCACTGAGGGTGCTGAGTGTTACCCTAGACGGTAACCTGTAACATTCTGTCACGGTTCCGGTTGGTCTGTGGTCCCATTGGGGAGCCTTAGTGCTCACTTAGGTTGCACCAATCTCCAACTCTCAGGTTGTGCTGAATATAAAAGTGGGCAGGAAATGACCAAACAGAAACACGTGGTCCCTGTCCTGGTTCCTGCTGCCCACACATGCCCACTTGTTTTCCCCACAAACATCTAGACCCTGCAAATCAAAAGCCTCTACCTGTCTCTTTCCACCAATGATAAGATCACCAAATTTAAAATGTCTGTGCCTTCTATGACCAGGTGCCCGTGTTCACTCCACATGCAATAGCTGGTGAGCTCTCCCAGGGCACCTGCTCTGGAGCCTGTGAGGAGGCTTTTGTGAAACTTTGTGACAGCTGAGCATATGAGCATTTTCTCCAGCATGCCTCTGACCTTTCTGCAGAGACAGGCATTCTGGTGGTAATGAAATCCTTTGTCTCTATTGACAGGAAGAGCATTTACGAATGACAATTTTTATCACATAGTAAATTGTCCCAAATTCAGCCAACATAGTAGACTTGTATCCAGTAGAAATCTCAGAATTGAGCTTAAGCTGCCAATAAACTCTTATAAAAAATAAAAACAGCAAAGCTATCCATGTCATATATTTGGCTCTGTGTCATTCTTTTCTAAAGTTCAAATACTGAATGATGCTTCATGCCAAAAGAAATTCCTCCCTTGCCATGTTTGGAAAGTCAAGGTCATGGATTTTATATCCTTCATAAAATCTCTACAAGTTTCCACTGAATGGAGTCCAGTATCACGATCTGTACCTCCCACCCTGCCTTCCCCCTACAGCTGGGTTATTTGAGTGCATATTGCATCTTCCCTGCTAGACACCATCTTTTCTTTGGTATAGGGACAATGTGGACATTATCATAAACAACAAAATGTGAGTCATATGCTTAAGACAATCACTTTCAAAACTGAGGTGAAGAATTTATAGGCTACATAAACTCTGGGCAAACAATGGTACTTTCTGAACCTCAGTTTTTCCTACTGCATTATAGTCAAAATTTAGTCAAAACCAGAAGAGGTGCTCTGATGTCTCCTCCCCATCTTTGTTAATTTAGATTCACTTTTCATTAAAATGTGTCTCTCTAACCTCATTCCCCCTGTTGGGTATATACAATCCATGTGAGATTGGCTTTATGTCTTCTGTTATCATTCCACATTGGAGGAAAGACGAAATCCTACCTTTTAGGTGAATATCAATCACAATCAGACTCCTTACTACTTTGCGACTTATGCTGGTGGGCACTGGATGCTAAGAATCTCAAGTGAGAAGTGACATCTGGAGACAACTATCGCTGAGTCAGCTCACGTCAGCCCCATGAGGTTCATCCCCGATCCCTCCGGATATTGTAAGGCAGAGGCAAACTCAGAAAATTCGGAGTTAGTTAGATTGAAAGAAATGGTTGCAGTTCTTCTTGGAATTATTTTAGGAAGATATGCTTTGCTCATACTTGAGATGTTTGAACTGAGAAAGGGGAACCTTTAAGTAGTTTCTTAGTTCAACTGACAGTTAATACAATTACTTTAATGGCCATAAATCAGAGAAGCTTCTTCCTTTTTTGCCTGCTTTCTGATCTCCCCCTCCCAAATAGTGGTAGGTTGGTTCATGAACTTAATGAAGTCCAGTCATCAAGCAATGCAGAGTTTGCAGACTGAAGCAAAATTTTGCTGAATGCTTCTGTTTTTGAACAATTCAGTTCAAGAATCGAAGCGTTCATGAACCAAGGCACCACTGAAAAATGCACCTGACATTATCAACAAAGATATATATGAATATCTGTATGTAGGGTGTTGCTTTATGGAGAAGTCAAGTTAGCATCCAATAAAAAATGTCCTACAAATAAGCGCACGGTGGATTGACAGGATCAGCGTTATGTCACTTTTTCCAATTTCTCTCATAGTGCTTCACACCTGCAGTTCTTTAGTACATGTTATATAAATATGCAAACAAATGCATACATATGTCACTTGCCTTTTCTTTATAAAACCTGGCAATTTTATAAACATGCAGTAAAGAGCATCTCTCGTTATTTGACCTAATTGCCTTAATTATCTCTTCGTGACCTGCCCAGTAGGTTGCATTCCCATTTTAAATGTTGTCATAGCAACCTGCATTGTTGCATGCTAGCACTTGGCACAAATGTAATTATGTTGTTGGATTATTGGCTTAACAATTCCCTTTTCTATTAGATTATTTGCACCCCTGGGTACAAGTATCACGTTCATCTTGTTACAACTAATAAAGTGCTGATATATTGTTGAATATTTATTGAATGAATAAATACATGTGCAATTAGCCCCCTGAAAAGTAGGGCCAAAAGTAGGTATGGTTTTCTGTTTTTCTATGAGGCTTTTAGTCAGCTTTCGATTCCAGTGAATACATTTGTACTTAAGAAGGTATACTGTCCCACCTGTGTGAAGTCCTAGTCGGAGAAAAGTGAAACTTCTAGCTCGGCATATAAATCCTCAAGAACGTGTCCTGACACATCCTTTTCAAACTTGGAACCGAATATTTAGCGCTCTCCAAACGCTTTACATCTGTTGTGCTCCTGTGAACTATTTCAGTCCTTTGAGGAGTGAAAAGCAATAAGCGGTCCTACTTCGAGGGATCCTTTGGCGCCTTGTTAGCAGGGTCTTCTGCTTTCTCTCCTCTGTCTTCATTAAACTCTAAGTCTCGCTCAACTCTCTCCCCCTTGCAACACTTCAGCTGTGCAGCCCGTACACCACCTCTGGAAAACCAAGCAGAGGGAATCGCTCGTTTTCCACAGCGTTCCCACGGCGCGAAGGTGTTTCCGTGTTTCATCACACCATCTTGCGTCGTGGTCCTCTTCCCCTCTGTGCTCTCTCTTCTGCCCGCCTTGCCTTTGGGAGCTTATGCAGCAGGAGTGAATGGCCACCCTCAGAGCACTCACAGAAGCCAGAGCAGTGAGTAGCACATGTGGGACACGGGGAAAGCTAGTTGGGGTTTTTGCTTCAAAGTTCCATAGAGCTGTAATCAGAGTGTCATCTGGAGCCGTGGCTCCACCTGAGGTTCAAAAGAGGTTCTTCTTCTGTATTCTCATGATAGCAGAAGTCAGTGTTTTGTAGGCTATTTGACGGAAGACCATAAGTTTCTCAGCTGCCCTGGGTCTCTTGACATGAGAATCTCTCCCTGTACAAGCTCAGAGTATGGTAACTTGCTCCTTCCTGTCTAAGAAGGAGGTACAATAATGGCTCACCAAGATGAGCATTGTAGTCTTAAGGAAAGCAATCATGAACACAGCATCCCTTGACCTGTGCCCATGGCATTAGGAGGAAGTCCTACCCTATACACACTCCACATGAGGGGACTATTGAAAGGGTGGAACATCAGGAGCCAGGAATCTGGGAGTAACCCTACTGAGTGTCTGTCACAGCCTCCATGAGGAAGGAGGAAATGATTCTAGAGTCCAGATGGTCCAACATAGGGCATCAAAATCAAGCCACAACAGGGATGTCCAGATTCATATTTGCGAGAGAAAGGCGAGAGTCCAGATTCATATTTGCATACATAATATATAATAATAAATTTGCATACATTGTATAATAACATAATATCATATTTGTATACATAATCATGCTTTGTTTAGACATAAAATGTATGGAGTTTACACTTCTTAGTTTGGTGGGTATATCACTTTATAATCAGTTGTTTCCTTCATAAAATTCTCTATAATTATTTAATATATACAGTTTAGTTTTTAATACTTAAACTTACATTTACAAACAATATTTTTATTAACTGAAAGAATAACTTTCTAGTTTCAGGGAAAGAACTGTAAGCTGTTCTTCCCTTAAATAAAAGTGAGGTGTTACTTAAAACCACAAACCGGGCTTAGGTCCCTGAGAAATAATTACCTGGTTCTGCTCTCCCAGTCCAAGCATGTAGGTTCAGAGAGGACTTTCCACTTAGGGCTGGTTTTCTCAGACACAAAAAGTTCACAACCCTTTGAAACTGTGTGACCTAAGACAGTCTCAATCATACTGTGCAGACCAACAACAATCTTCTATATGATAATCAAATTGAAACTGCTAGTTGTTAAAGTCCCAAATCTTCAAATACCTCAGGAAACAGTTTAATGACCAAATGAAGCAAGCTTTTCTTAAATGGAGGTATTTCCTTAGAAACAAAAATTTATATTCAGGACCTCTGAAGAGATATTTGTCCCTGGGAACCTTTCATTAAAGGGTCATTTGATAGATAAAATATTATTAAATACTTCTGCAAGTATTACTATCAATAGCAACAAGTCCCAAGCTGTCCCTGAGCAGCTGTTGCCCTTCAGAGTGTACATAGAAGGCAACAATACCAGGTAAAATGTGCATGTTTAAATTTAATAGTAATTTAAAAGTCTCAATTTCATTTAAATATATTTTAAAAATGAATTGAATCCTTCATGGTTTGTTGTTTAAATACAGAAAGATTGCTTCCTTTTCCTCCATGGCTGTTGGAATAATTTTTATAAAGAGTGGTTGAAACCCAAAATCATGTGATTGACAATATGCAGGACTTAACATAAGGAACTCTGGCTTTGACTTCCAACTCTTCCATAAACTGGTCCAACTTTCTCAACTCCTCATCGGAAAAAAGGATACGGAGGATTGAACTTGAAAAATCTCAAAGGCACTTTCAGCTCTAAAAGCCATGCTTTAGGCTATGCTATACCAAAGGGTATCTTGGAAATTTACAAACATAATCATTTGAAATATGTAAATATTTATGAGACTTCACATGGTGTCCCACACATTCATTGAGAACTGCCAGTTTGATGAGCTGCATGCCGTGCTTGCAGGGTAGCACAGTAATAAGAAAATTAGTTTTAGTTTTTTTTTTTTAAGTAAATTTTCTTTCCCTGTGGCTAACTCTTCTCTTTCAAATAAAGGGTCCAGCATGGAGTTTTCTGTAGAATCAACTCAGAAGAAACTGGCCATCCGATTTCCTGGGGCATATGTGGCATAGTATCATTAGGTTTTTCTCTCCTTGAAGGCCATTGCAGTGTAAGTGAGCAGAGAGCAATCAAAGTGCCTATTTGAATGGCTGCTTTCTGGCATCTTCATTATGGGACATAAAAATGTGGGTGCACATTACAGCCATCAGAGAAATAAAAGTGCCTGAGAGCTTATTATTAATGTATCAGAAACCAGTCTATTGCATTCCCTGAGAAAAAGAAAGCAATCTCTTTTTATGTACTTGTCATCTGCTTCAAAACTCAAAACCAAATGGTGGAACTTGACATAAAGCCAGAGAAATTAGTCCCAGTAATTGAATGACCTTTGGTTTACAGTAGAAGAGCAATCCTTGACACTCAACTTGTAAATGAGGAAACTGTATACCACCTGGTGAGAAGGAACACTATAGCCTAAGGCTATTTAGATTGTGTATTGCTAGAGAAAATAAACTACTAATTGATACACAGTACAGTTGCTCTGTTTCCAAATAAATGACATGACTAGCAAGTGAAACTTAAACACCTACATGGTCATAGCCAATGCTCAAGATAAATGTGGAAGGTGAATGGATTTTGAGAAAAATGAGTCCTATGTAACTTAAGAACACTGAAATTGGGAAGTCTAACTAAAAATTATGTCATTCAAAACTGAAACTATGCATTTATAATTAGGGCAATTGAACATTCATGGGGCATCTCTCACTAAGAGCCTCCCCACTTCCCCACATGTGCCCTTACTTGAGTGCTCAAGGATTCAAGGTCCTGTGTGCCAGCAGCTAGCAAAAAGTCTCAAAATGGTCTTAAGCATTGACTAGAACATCTGTTTCATAAGAAGTTTCACTTTTTTTCAACTGCTACACTTTAAGTCGAATAGCACAAAATGTCACAATTATTCATCAAGATACCTACGTGGACAATGACTCATGAATATGGAACTAGAATATCAGAATGGCGGGTCTGACCCATCCCCTTCCTGGCCCGGAATTGTTCCCATCCTGCATGCGGAGACAGATGTTATGAACTGGCAGCCTGCAGGTTGAAAGAAATCCCATAGGTACTTCTGGAGAGGCTTTTAAACATTTTTGAATTGGAAGATTTCATATAAAAATATAGAGTTTCAGCTCTCCTAAAGAAGTCAAGTATCTGGCAGCAATGACCTACATTCCCACAGGGCAGCAATAAGCAAGGTCTGGACACAGCTGCTTCTTTGCTGCAAGATGCGCTTTGGCATGTGACAGCCCCGCTCCCACACTATACCCAAGTTCCTCCATCCTTGTGTTACCTGCCTGGCTCCCACGGGCATCTGAATGTGTCACTCTCCAGTCCAAAAATGAAACTAGCAATGGACACGTTTACCGCTTATCCTAAAGACACCCTCCTATTTTCTCTGTCCTTCTAGGTCTTACGCTACCCCTCTAATACTTCTTAGACTTCTTCGAGTAATCTCTTCCTTTTATGTCTACTTTTCTTTCCCCTTAGAGTGTAGTACCCTCTGGAACTCCATCCTCAACCCTTTTATCCTTCTCATTGTCCTCAGACACACCTAATAACACCTGTGGCTTTGCTTCTTCCTAAATGTCTCCTTAAATATAGATCTCTGACCCTGACCCCTATTCTGACCTTTAGGCCAGTAAGTTCAACTGTACAGATGTCGTTTAAGTAGGTTTCATACCAGGGATACAAGGATGGTGGATATAATTGAATTTATATGCAAATCAATAAATGTAATACACCATGTCCACAGAACCAAGCACAAAAGTCACATGATCATCCTAATAGGTATAGAAAAAGCATTTGACAAAGTCCGACTCCCATTCATGATAAAAAACTGTACAGAAAATTGAAATAGATGCTCTTTATCTCAACCTGATAAAAGTCATCTATGACAAACCAACAGCCAGCATCATACTAAATGGTCAAAAAGCTTTCACTCTAAAATCAGGAACAAGGGGTGTGGGAAAGGAGAAAGGAAAGAAGGGGAAATCATGTATGTGTATATATACAGGATGGCTAATAGTTGTACTACTGTCTTCTATTGCTTTACTGAAAGGAACAGTTAATGATTACTTGTTTGATCATCATAGCTTGTCTCTATTTGTTTTCCTGAAAAACCACTTTGAAGACATCAATATGTAGTACAACAACCATTGTTAATTTCCTACCACTTCGTCTGTAACTCTGTATTGTTTGTATTGTTCTTATGCTATTTTGTAAATGGATGTCTGCTTATTAATATGTTTTCTTCCTTTATTTTTAAAATAAAAAATTAGGAACAAGAAAAAGATGTACACTAGTACCACTCCTACTTAATATATTCTTGAAACATTAGCCAGAGTAGTTAGACAAGAGAAAGAAATAAAAGTAATAAAGATAAGAAAGGAGGAAGTTAAATTATTATTATTTGCAGATGACAGGATACTGTACAGAAGTGATCTCAAAATCTCCACCAAAATATTTCTAGACTTAATATCTAAAGTCAGTCACATAGCTAAATACAAAGTCAACACTCAAATCAACAGCATTCCTGTACACAAATAAAAGCTCACTGAGAAAGGAATTAGAAAAACAACACCTTTCACAATAGCATTGAAAAAGATGAAGTACCTCAGAATCAATCTAACAAACGAAGTGAAAGATCTCTGCACTGAAAACTACAGATCTCTGAAAAAGGAGACAAAAGACAATATGAGAAAATGGGAAGATATCCTTGCTCTTGAATAGGAAAAACCAACATAATGAAAAGGGCCATGCTCCCAAAATTGTTCTACAGATTTAATGCAATCCTGATCAAAATACTATTAGTGTATCTCACAGAACTAGAGAAAACATTCCCCAAATTCATTTGGAACCAGAAAAGATCTAAAATAGCAAAAATAATTCTGGGAAACAAAGATGAGGCAGGGGTCTTTACAATCCCTGATTTGAAATTATATACAGAGGTACTGTGGTAAAAACAGCATGATATTTGCAAATAAATAGTTAAGGATCAATGGAACAGATTACAAAATGCAGAAACAACCCCAAGCATACTCATATATCTTACCTAGACAATGGGGCCAAGCACATTCGCTGGAAGAAAGCCTCTTTAATAAATGGTACTGAAAAAACTGGCTTTCCACATGCTGAAGACCAAAACTAGATCCACATCTCTCACCATACACTTAACTAAATTTAGAATGGATCAAAGATCTCAAGATTGAAGCAAAAACACAAAATTCACTGCAGAGAGAATAGGTAGAACTCTTGAAGACATCGTGTTAGGCAGACTTCATGAACAAAACCCAGGCTGCAGGGGAAACACTACAAATAATCAACCTCTGGATCTCATCTTATTAAAAAGCTTTCACACAGACAAAGAAATGCGCAGATTGAAAAGACAACTGACTGAGTGAGAAAAAAGTTTGCCCAGTTGTTCCTCAGACAAAGTACTCGTATCTAGAACATATAAAAAATTGATAAGAATCAGATCCCCTTAATTTAAATACCCAAGCCAAAAATGGGCATCTAAAATGAATAGATACTTCTCAGATGAAAAAGTTCAAATGCCAAATAAATATTGAAAAAAATGTTCAACATCACTGGTCACTCGAGAGATCCACATTAAAACAACACTGAGATTCCACCTCACCCCGGAAAGAATAGCTATTACAAGAAATAAACCAATAATAAATGTTGGCAGAGCTGTGGGGGACTTTTTCCACTGTTGGTGACTGTGTAGACTGGTACAACCACTATGGAAATCCTTGTGGAGATTCTTCTAAAAACTAGGACTGGAGGTCCCATTTAACCCAGCATTTCCCTTCTGGGTACCTTCCATGAAATAAGTACTACCAAAGAAATAGGCTCCAACATTTATTCCTTGTCCTTTTCACAAAATCTTCTCCATCTTAGTGACTGGACTATCATCTTCCTGAAATAATCTCCTGACTTTTTCACCCTACAACAGAGGTTTGTTGATTCTACACCCACATCTTCATCTTGCCATTCCTACTCACATCTGTTTCCATTTTCTCAATCAAGAACCTTAGTATTTGTCGAGCAGGTTCCTGACATCATGTTTTAGCTATTTTCTCTTTCTACTTTCCAATCCAGACTAGGCATGTCCTCGGGAAGAACTGTGCAAATAACAGATATGATTATTCCTTATACTCTACTGTAGTGAATTAGGATGAAAGTAAAATTCTTGTATTTGGCACCAAGTACTATTCACATCTTACTGTTGATCAGAATCTATCACGCTCTTCCTACCTCCCTAGAGAAAATGGTTCCCTGAAAAAAATGATCCATCCCCTGCCTCTAAGGATGACAAGGACCCTCACCACTACACAAAGGCAATAGCTGCTCCCCTTGAAGTCTTGGGGATCAGCTTACACGTCACCTACAGGAAGTCCTGACTCCTTCACTCTTGTTTGTTATTTGTTTGTTTGTTTGTTTGTTTTTGTAAGTGTTTTTACACCATTCTTTCCTCCACCACAGTAAATTGTTTGTTCTGATATTTTCTTGTCTACACCAGCAATTTCCCAACTGCACCGTAAGTACCCTAGAAGACAAGTAGTGTCTGATATTTGCATTCAAAATAGTTACAGTGTTTACCACAGACTGAGCATTCAATACAGATAAATGTTTTACATGATCAATCTACAGGTATTTTGAGAGTGGATGTTTAGGTCAGCAAGATTTGAAAATGGGTTTAAGTAAATCACTCTCATTAAGCCTGTCTCCCCATCCTCTGAAAACATGTTTACTGAGAGTTATCTCCATAAAAAAAAATTTCCTAAAGTTACGTCCGTAAAATTTTAAAACAGCAGATAGTGTTTCTTTTTTATATGGAATCCATTCACATACCAAAACAATTTATCCATATCTTTTCCCTCTCTTTTAAGTGTTGGCTATTCAGATATTCAAAGTCATTATATATATATATATATATATATATATATATATATATTGGCAGTACTGGGGATCGAACTCAGGACCCTGCGCTTGCTAGGCAGGCACTTATTCCACTGAGCTATATCCCCAGCCCCAAAAGTCATTATATTTTAATCCAAACCTCCTGTTAGGCTGAACAGCATGATTTGAAGATGTCCTAAATCCCTGAAACTGTGAAGATGGCATCTTGTACAACAAAAGAAACTTCCCAAGAATGAGAGGGGCTGAGAACCCTAATTAGCATGAGAAGATTATTGAAGACCACGCAGTGTCACTGCACCTCTGTGAGGAGGAGAAAGGCACCTCAGAGGGAGAAGTAGCAGAGTGAAATTGAAGACGGTGGTGAGAGGCTTGCACTTGGAATACAGAGGGGAGGCCGCAAGCCAAGGATAGTGGGAGACTTCTAGAAGTTGCTGTTTGAAGCCTGCACAGGGTTCTTTCCTAGGGTGCCCGGATAATCTAGTGACGTAGACATTTTGTTTATAACATAGTGATGCTAGTTTCAGATTGCTGACTTTCAGAATTTTGAAATAAATAAATTTTTGCTGCCTACAAGCATTAAGATGGAGGTCATTTTTACAGAAAAATCAAACAAAAAAAAAAACCCTACAGATTTTGGAACCAAAAAAGGGATGAAACTATAACAAAGCCTAAAAGCATGGCAGCGTCTTTATAACAGGAGTGTGAGTGGAAGCTGACACACTAAAGAATGATTCTATATTACTTGAAAAGATTGTTAAAGTAAATAAGGGTGTTAAAGACTTGGCTGGTAAAGATGTGGGAGGAATTATGGAAACCATGGGACAGTGTAGCTGTGTTGCCTCACCTAAATGAAGGAGACAGACTAAAGGTAGAAGTTCAGGAGTTGAAGGTGCTGCTGGTAATCGCTTCTTAGGAAGTGGAGATCATTTTATGGGAAAAGATAGGAAAGGGGATCTGACTATAAAATCAAAAAACTTAGCTGAATTATTTCCTACACTTACATGAAAAGCAGAACTTTGAAGTAATGATTTGAATGTTTAGCTGAAGAGATTTCAGAAAAAAATATGGAAAAGTGTTGGAGATGTGACCTTGATTCTTCTTACTTCATACTCTAAAATGTGAGAGGAAAAGATAAAATAAGGGAAGACTTTTTAAGCCAAAATGAACCAGGACTTAATGATTCAAGAAACTGTCAGTCACTTCAGGTGTTAAGAAATGCTCAAATTAGGAGGTTCTCTATCACAAAGGTGAGCCAAGATGTCATTAGAAAACCTTTTCAAAGTGTCCCTGAAGGAACAGATAGCTGTAAATCGGAATCACACAAAGGGCTACTTGAAGAGATCAAACCTGCATCAGATTTCTTCAACCTGCCTAGCAAAGGTCAGTAACTGTGGCGCTCACCCCAGAGACCTGTGCAGAGCCTGCTACCTACTGGAGGGTGTGTCTTCAGCACAACCAGGGTAAGCAGGAAGTTCTGGGAGTTTCTGAGAACACCACTCACAGACACACTGCCAATCTGAGCTGAATGGAGTAAGAGGAGGGAATAAAAGAAGGCTACCAGACATTCAACACTCTACAGTGATGAAACAGACTAATAAACTACTCCACTGAAAACATGGGCCCCTTCACGAAAACTCAAGGGCGACTCAGAAGAGAAGCTTGTGTCCCAAGGAAAGAACTTAGGGCTCAGAGTTTCCACGGATCAGAGTTGGAGCCACAGATTATTCCAGGTCACTTCACGTTAGTCAAGGGAACAATTCAACGGGGAGAGTTAATAATTATAAACATATATACACCAAATACAAGCACATACAACTTCATAAAGCAAACACTAACAGACAAAAAATTGAGATGAACACCAATCTTCCCAAAAAAGTTAAAGATATACCACACTGATGAACCCATGTTGACAGCAGTGCAATTCAGAACAGGTAAATCTTGGAAACAGCCTATGTATCCAAAAACAGATGAATAGATTTTTAAAGTGTGGTATATATGCACAATAGAGTATTATTCAGCAATAAAGGAGGAAAATCTTTAGTCATCTGTATGTAAATGGATGCTTCTTGAGACCATAATTTAAGTGAAGCAACTCAGACACACGAGTTTAACTATTGCACGGTTTCTTATATACATGCCTAACAGATAATAGGAAAAAAGAAAAAGAAAGAAAGGATATTGTAATCCAGCATGGACAATGTATCTAGAAGGCTACCTTGACTTAGTACAATAGTCTTACATGTTTTATGTAAGACTTGGCTCGTCGGTCTAGTTTTCTATCTGTAATATGATAAGTAACTCTATAAGGTCGTATAAGGTAAGTAAATGAATGTGATGCTGGAAAAATAAAAGGGGACAGAGGTAGGAGAAGAAGGGAATGCAAGGTGTTACGTGAGTGTACCGATTCCCAACAGTGAATGTCACTGTTGTGCATGCAAACCTGGACTAATAAAAGTCTAAAAATGAAAAAAATGAAGCCTAATAGTTGTCTGGCTGAAATAAAACATTGGTTTATGCTTGTGGCTCCTTCCCTCTCACTTCCCTGCTTTAGACTGGAAATGTCTGTCCTGTTATTCCAGGCTTATCTGACCATTGGATGTGAGGAGTAATAAATTGGCTTCCCCTTTTCGCAGGCTCCATTGGGAAGAATTTCTGATCCAGGGTGGATCACACCAGAGTCTCACCAGCTAGATGAAGAGACACAGAGGAGAGGTATAATGGCCTGCAAGTTTGGGGGGGGTGTGCGATAAGTTGGACATGCTCCACATGGGCAGCACAGTGAGGTGAGTGTGGGCTGCGATGGGATGAATGGTGTCCTCCCCCATCAAAAACACATCTGTGTATGACTCCTCAGAACCTGTGAACATGACAGCTGGCACAGTAAAATTACAGATGAGATGAGGTTGCTAATTTGGGATGTGATTATCCTGGGTTACCCAAATGGACCCAGAGTGAGTAAAAAGTACAAGGTAATTAGTCAGAGGACACTGGAGGGCCCAAAAGAATGAAGAGAAGATGAGGAAAGACAAATTTTAGGAAGATTTACGCAGAGGAGAGAGAAAAGAGTGTCATGCCCTGGATGATAAAGATGCCAAGGAAGGAGATTTCCCTGGCGCTTCTCAGAAGAAGCAGTCCAGTGGAGACTTTTGCCCAAGAAAGCTATTTCAAGATTCTTCCCCCTAGGATGGTTGAAGAAAGAATGCATTTTGCTTTAAATTACTTCGTAGGTGGTAATTTTTACAGCAGCAATAAAAGTTTAATATCCCTAGCTTTCCCTTACAAAGTGTGTTGAAATAAAACTTGAATAGCTTAAGTCTCCACATATTAAAATTACAAACTTCTTAGAATGAAGCTATAATCTTTTTTTAATTAAAATTTGAAGGTTGAGGGTGTAGCTCTGTGGTAGAGTGCTGCGTTAGCATGTATGAGGCCCTAGGTTTACTCCGCAGCACTAAAAAGGAAAAATATAATTTAAATGTGAATATTAAATGAAATGACGTTAAATGAATTACATAGATGGCATACACTATCGCAATGCATAAGGAGAATCTTACAGATTCACCTGTGTAGAACATGTACTGTGGCCTAAAAACCACTGGGTTTCTCTTCTCATGTTACTACTTACTGGATAAATAATTTTGTATTAAGTCTTTGCCTCTGTAGGCCTCAGGTATTCCCTCTGTAAAATTGTATCGTGTGTGTGTGTGTGTGTGTGTGTGTGTGTGTGTGTGTATACTATTTTATGAGTCATGGAATAGTCTAAGAATTTTTTAATCTATGGACCCTTGATGTTCACACAAACTCTATCAAATAGACACTATTATAATTTCAATTTTTCAGCAAAGGAAACTGAGGTACTTAGCATCTTTGAGGAAGAAACCAAAGTACTGAGTGGCAGATCAAGAATTCTCAACTAGAGTCTTTTATTATGGTCCACACAATGTGACAGCCACATGAAACGTGAGCAAGTGCCCACGGAAAACACAACTGGTCGCATCATCAAGACTTCTAAAAATTTCAAGAAAAATCTTTGCAGAATTAAAGAGGTCTAAGAATAACCCCAAAGCGTTGGTCCCTAAGGTCTCTATGGCTCAAAGAGTGTGAAATGATTGCTCTTGGTCCCTTAAAATTATTGGGGGATCAAATTTTTTTTCCAAAAAATAAAATTAAACTCCCGTATGTCCACGTATTTAGGCTGAACCACTTCTATCCCTTTAAGATCATGGAGTTTATAAATAAAAGTACCTAAGAAAGCATTTTTGAAGAGAATGACACTAAAGGTAGATAAAAAATGTCCTTACTGGGTATATGTTTATTACATTCCAAGTCAAAAGATTTCACTTCAGGAGAGAGGCAGAAGTATTAACATCTCTAAAATGCCTTCACGTTAACATTAAAACACAAATGCTTCATGTTTAGTGTTTTGTTTTTATATTCAAAAGAAATGAACAAATATTTCCAGAGAAAACCAGAGAACACCTCCACTTCCCCAAAAGCTCTTGCATTTTCAGAGTGGCACTTTATTTAGCCCACCGACTGGGTATTAATTATCCATGTTGAGAGCAAGTGTGTCAGTGTATATTAGCACCCGATCTATAGGGAAGGTGTCTTGGTTACTTTTTTCTTGTTGGTGAGACAAAATACCCAATGCCCAAGAGGAAGGAAGGAAAGGTTTATTTAGCTTACAGTTTGTGGAGGTTTCAGTCCATACTTGGCTGACTCAGAGGCAGAGTGGCATGTGGCAGAGGGCAAACTGTTCATGGCAGCAGAACACAGCAAAAACAAGCAGCAAAAGGGAGCAATGGCTGCAGGCAGCCTCTTTTCTTCCCTTACATTGTAAACAGCCTACCCCCACCCAGGGGTTATGTAGCTCTCACACAGTCTCCATGCCCTCCTCTTCCACAGGCTCAGGATGTATACAAAGTAAGCACCCTGGCTTCCTGCTGAATCACTCAGCCAAACCTCTAGACTCCCCAAGTTGACACAATGTATCAAGCATAACAGAAGGCCTCACTTGGAGTGTGAGTGACCGCACCTCCGGAGCTCTCTTATGGCACTGCTGGCATGGGTGAAGATGCACACACTTGCTTCTTAATGAAGCACGCACATGCTCGGACCATCAGCACCAGCCCTGAAAGTGCCACAACTTTCCTCAAAGTCAGAAGGTCTTTCCAGGCACTCTCAGTCTTTTAGCTGCTGCTGGTCTCTGATTTATGAAACACCATTTCTCACACAGAAGTCTGACAAGAGAACTGTGATAGAAAGGAGAGCGGCCTTTCTTGAAGGAATGAGATTACCCTGGGTGTTAGCACTTTTATTGAGGCTTTTCAGCCGCATATTCCTCGAGGTTCGGGATTCATAAGCCAAATCTTAAAGCCTGGGCTTGGATCATTTGTCTCCCTCGCCTCCTGAACTGTGGCTTTGATACCATACCTTATTCATTGGTGACAGCACCCTCAAAGATACTCTGTCCACATGGAGTGGGGAGCTCGGCCGCTGACTCATTATGTGACTTTAGTTACTCCAGGTGCCATTTTCCTCTCCACAGAATGGGAATAAGAATCCACTGGGGACCATTTCAGTGAATATTGAGTTCACAGACAGAAGGTGCTTAGAGAAGAGGTCCTTCCTTGGGTGGCTGTCTATAAGATATTTCTCTCTGCTGTTCTTGCCTAAATATATTTCCAGACTGCTCCCACAGTGTTTTGGGTTACTAAATTCTTTTCCTTTTCCTTTCACTATCAGATTCTTGAAAAGAGCAGTCCCTACTCTTTGTTTTCCTTTCTTCAAAATGTGTTTATGCCTCAGCTCTGCAAACCACTTCATCCTTCCAATTTTCTACTATTTTTTTTCTGTCCAGGCCTATTAATGACTTCCTGGTTACCATATGTTCATTCTCGCTCCTTAATAATTACTTTCTAGCTTTCACATTGTTATGAGTCTCTCTTGGAATGCTTCCACTTGGCTCTTCCTTCCTGCTCCATCACAAAGTTCCATCTCAACTTCCCCATCTCAACCTCAGTCTCTCTCGTGAAGTCATTTGGGTCTTTTCCTCAGCCTCTTCCTCTTCCTCTGTAATCTTTCTTTTGACAATCTCATTTATTTTGGCTATGTCCTAATTTTTTTTTCCTACAAAGCTTCAATATTATATTAATGCAGAGACTGTTGACTACCTACTTCCTGTTTTCCTTTCCCCATCACAGAAGAAGAAATAGAAATATTCACCATATGTGGCCCAGTTCTGGTTGTATAGCCAGGAGTCACTAGGCAAGAATTCCAGGAAGTGTGTCCTAAGGTGACCATCTCTGATGACACACTTCTTCAACTTTCTCATTCAACCTTTCTCACTCCCTAATATGGATGTGACCCATGAAGATCTTGGCCCGTGGGAACAAATGTTTCATTCTAGGAGATGCTCAAAAGGAAAGACAGAGTACCTGGATATTCCACACTATCACAGAGCAGCTATGCGGCCAGAAATTTTCATTACCAGACTCCTACTGGAATAGACTTTTCTTATAAACAATAAATGCCAATTTAACATCCAGACTTTCATCTCAGACTTATTCTCTACCTCACCCTCACCGTCTTCAACATCAAGCTAACTTTCACCTCTGACTGCTACGTTTCTAGTCCTGCTACTCTCATGTTCACAACTATCCAAGTTCAAACCCCCTCTTTTTCCCTTGACAGCCACTGTTCACTTTCATATCATGGTGGCTGCCAAGCCAGTGCCCTAAACACCTCACTGCATATCCCCCCAAAATCTGTGTTGAAAGTTTAGACTAAGCCAGGCACAGTGAGTGAGATGCACCTGTACTCCCAGCAACTCAGAAGGCTGAGGATCATGAGTTCAAGGGTAGACAGGGCTATACAACAAGACCCTGTGTCAAGAAAAAGAAAAAAGAGAACAAAGAAAGGACCAAGACTGAGTCCCTTACCTTTACACAGATTTTAATACAAAGTTAGTATACCAGAATTATTCAAATAAAAACATAGCTGTCATAGTTACAAGGATGATCATGGCTCAGTAGCTCTTGATTGTCTGGTGGTTACTTCATCAACTACCACTTTGAAGCAGTCAATTTTATGATATCTGCCTTCAGTGTCTGTTTGCTTCACCTTGGATACAACAGTATTTAAAGTTCATATTTCCTATTCCCTGGTTATAACTGATTTTCATTGCTCCTTCAATCCCAAAAGTCCAGCTCTTTAAATCCACAATTTAAAAACTGTTTAGTTGTGTCTCTTTAAAGACACATCCTCCCTTTCTATTCAGTCATCTGGTATTTTTGTGATCTCTTATCCATACAAATATTGAGAGATTTGTAGATATGAACTAAAGCAGTGTTTCCTAGAATTCCAGCATAACTCATTTACCCTCTGAACTACAGCACAATCATATTAATTAATTGCAGAAGACAGTATAGATGACATATAGTGAATGATTATCACTAGAAGAAAAGGAGATCTGAAAACAAATTTTGCAATGTGGGGAATGTTAAAGAAGTTGTTCCTAGGCAGCCCTTTAAAATAGTCTGAAGATCCTCTTAAGTAAAGATCATTTAAGCCAGATTCGTGTAACTCAACCCTTGTAATTATAGGGCTAAAGCAAAGTTTTGAAAAACAAAATTGGATCAATGTCAGGACACTGACAACAGGTGCAAAGAATTTTTCATACAAAGAAGCAAAATTCGATGACCTTCCTTATCCAGACTTGACACCCAGTCAGGAATCGCAGACTGTGGGCAGGAAATGAGTCATGGGTTTGGTCTGCATGTAGAAAAGAACTTTAAGTATAAAAAGTTATTGCCCTGAATAGTCATATTATGAACTGCAATAAATAGCCAATCTTTTATAAATACTTGTATTATGGACTACAATGGGTGCTAAAGATTATTTATAGGATTCTGAGATACTAATTCATTAATTTCTTCAACTACAGTTGACTGAATGTGTGCCATTTGCCGAACTCTGCTCTAAGGTGAGTGATACAAAGATGAGGAGTCATACGGGGTCTCAAAGTGGTGGGAAACCTGCACCAGCCCGTGCAACGCATTGACGGATGGGGGGAAGTGTTACTGAGTGACAGCAAATGGGGCTGTGGCTTAGTGGCTGACCACGTACCCACTAAGTTCTGCTCAGGGACTTCTGTGTTTCCTTACATAACATTCTAACCCCTTCAGTTGAAGTTTACCACCTCTGCTTCTTTTATGAGAACATTAGGTTCATACACCAATAAAAAAATAAAGAGTTGGATATGGAATAGATTTTTGTGGAAGGAAAAAAAAGCACTTTCTATCTATTTATCTATGTAGGTCCCCTGTAACTTCTAGGGGAAGGGTTTTCATGTAACACGGAACATAAAGAATCTATAGTTGCCACTCTTACTCAGTTTTCTTCATCTCTTCTATATAATAGATTTGTTACTTCCACTGGGTTATTAGATCCTGTGGACAGGTTTACTAAAAATGCATAGGAGAAAAGAGGACTTTGAATATATCATGAAATTTTGTATGTACACAAGATTTCATGATCTATTCAAAGTCCAAATCTATATTATAGAGAATAGGTAAGTATATGTTATTTATAAATAATATATATGATATATAGATAGCACATTATATGTAATCTCTTTAGCCATTAATGTAATGTCTTGTACCCTAAAGTGAAAATGCCCTAACTTATATGCTATATTGCCTGAATATCTAATCTGTGCATGAATTTATTTTTGACCAAGTAGTAGAGATTTTGAATGGAAATAAGAAAGACTATATACTAATGAAAATTTTCTGGCAAAGCTTTGTTTTTGATAACTGTAGGACAAGAATGATATTGTCTAAACAGAAGCCTTGTGCACTGTGAGTGTGTAGCCATCTCATAAGCTAACCTTTTCCATTAAACTTGCCAGATTATTGTAGACTTGGTTACCTCTGACCTCTCAATTCCTCACACAAACTGTTTATAATTTTCCATTGACGACCATGGTTAAGTACCCCCTCTCTCAAATTTACTTCAGACCAATGAATACCTTTCACTTTTGGTTTCAACCAAAATGTTCTGTAGACTTTGGAGGAAATATAGTAATGGTTAAGATGTGGTTGACCCAATGAAGGAGTAAGATGACATAGTTATAAAAAGTGATCACAGATTATGAAATACACTGCAAAATATACAAAATGAGCACTCAATCATAAGGGGAAAAAAGAAGACACTTAAGAGTCAAAATATATACTTACAAAAAAAGCCCATTCTTTGTTGATACAAGAGTCCATTTTCTGAGAACTTTACTTCAAACACATTTAGTCTTATTTTAAACACAGCAGTAAATAATTATCTCATATGATATGTGGACTGGCCAACACTCCTAACGTCTGACAAGTACTGTAACTTTCCGAGGAGTTCCATCTCCGTGAGTAGTGGCATTGGCAGCAATTCCATTTGGCCCTATAAGGAGCCAGTGCGGGGGCTGGCTGAGGACTTTGAAAATGGTTGGCCATAAAAGTTCTATTTAAGTCATAAGGATGAAGTGAGCTAACTGAAACTTTTATGAAAGGTTAATAGAAATACAGCAATAGCTAGAAGTGAAGGAACATATATGAGTGGCCCCAACTGGCCAGGCTGCTTTGAAAGAATGTGGTGGATAAGTACATGGTGAGACAAACTTGGCTTCCCAGAACTGCTCTGAACCCTAAACCACTTTCTACTTCCAGTCTCCTTCCATTCTCACTAGATTCCCCTAAACATGATCATCTTGGAGGCATTTCTCTGTGTGTGTGTCTGTGTGTGTCTGTGTGTGTGTGTGTGTGTGTGTGTGTGTGTGTGTGTGTGTGTGTGCATTACTAAGGACTAAACCCAGGGTCTTTGCACTGAGCTACATCCTCAGCGCTCTTCATTTGGGGAGCCATGCATCCTCTTTTTATTTTATGAGACTCTTCCAGGATTTAGGTATTTAAAAAATGTATTTGTTCCTAAATTGAAGGAATCCAGCACACACAAGCACAAATTAATGAGTGCAAACACTCTCACATACATACACATTCATATATATATACCCACTGCCCCCATACCTTACTTCTTAGTCCAAAAAAGAGTAAGTAGAAACTTCTTGAGTATTATATCAAAAGATAGAAAAAGAACATTCTTAAAGGCAGAGTGATTCAAATTTTTCATTAGGATCCATTAAATGTTAAAAAAAAAAGAAACTCATATTTTCCTGTTTTGTAATATTGTTGACATTTTGGGGGGATTTTACATCAGTGTGTGTTCACAGGACATAATAACCACACTCCCCTTCCTCGTGGAGCATCAGTGCCTGTAGGTAACACCTTCATTCCTTTTATCCCTTTGCTCTCTCCTTTCATCTCTTGGTCCCTTTCCCTTTTGCAAAACATCAATCTGCCTATGTTTTAACATCCTTTTATTCTACTTTTTAATTTATTTGTGTTTGGTATTTCTCATATATGAGGAGTCATAGGATATTGATCACTTTAATTAATAGAAAACATTTAACAGGGCTATCAATACAATTGTGAAAGGTGGGTGTATGTGTAAAGCTTAAGCTAGACACTCATTAGATATTATAAAATTAACAGGACTTCAGAACTTGTAAGTATCATTTATAATTTTAAGACTTTATTCCCTAAATTCTACCACAATGTGAGGGGGTTGGGGTGTATGCCACTGGAGTTTATCTTACAAGAGCATTTTGAATGTTTATTACCTGCTGTGCTGTTGCCCAGTGAGTCCAACCTATAGCCTGGATTTTTCAAAGGGATTTCTAGCTTCTTGGGTAGGAACTAATCCACATTTCCATCCTTTCTCTTGAGGAGAAAGTATAGAAACATTTACTTTTTAATATTCTCTTAAAACATTAAAAAACATAAAATATTTATATTATCTTAAAGCACACAATTCTAAAATAAATCCCAGCTCAAATGAACAGAACAATAAGGAATAGAAAATCATTAGTCCCATGACTTAGACGAAGGGAAATACTTTGCATTGAAAGTGCAGGGCATTTTTCATTCACAAAGGGGATGAGTAACAGGATTTGTTTTCTTATTGCAACAAGAAAAGGTATAGTAATTATGAGTAGCCTGACTGTTTTTTAGCCTTGATTTTCAGAAACCCAGCACCTCATGTAGCACTTTCATAGGCTCCCCTTTTGGGAGTTCAGTAACTGTTTCCATGTTTGAAAATTCAACTTTAAGTCAACTGTTCCATAAACGATGTGGTCCAGGTATCAACAAAATGCTCTTTTCATGTGTAGCTTTAGGCTGGACTTTTGAGCACCTGTGTTAAAAACCAGCTCTTTAGGAGACAGAATTATCTGTACCTCCTTGCAGGACTAGACTTGGACATCATCAGATGATGAAAAGTAACACAAATCAGATGGCCCATGCAGAGGTAATCCCCTGTGTAGTCCAAAAGCACTCTCCCAAGGAAATCAGAATCATCCCTAAGTTTCTTTGTTTTTTGGCGAAACTGGGCATTTAACTCACAACCTTGAGCTGTCCAAACAGGCGCATATTACACTGAGTTATATCCTCAGTCCCCTGTGAGCATTGCTTGTTTGCTTTTTCTGGTAAAGGAGAGTAAGGGCAGGCCCAGTGCGAGCTATGCATATGCTCAGTCCCTGAGCTGCACTCAGCCCTTAATTTCTAAATTTTGAGTTGATGTCTTTTACTGTACCAACACTTGTATTATAAAAATCCATGAGCTTGGATACGTGGCTTCCAGAGCCTGTGCATGCTGACACAGATGGATGTGCAGAGGCAGACACGGGCTGCAGCTTACTGAAGGGAGGAATCGCTGCCTGCTGCTTTGCCTTCTCCAGTGATTTTTTAGTGTCTTCGAAGAGTAATGTGAAGCTACATGAATAGTTTTTTTTTTTAATTTCTACTTCAGATTTCATTGAAATTCCTTGATTCTAATATTACCTAAACACGGGGTATACTATATATTATGATTAAAAGTATATTAACGTATAAGCTACCATTTTGTCAAAACAGGGCTTCATGGCCAAGTGTTTCTTATCTTTTCTTCCTCAGCTGCAAATGAATTACATGTAATTGACCCCATACATGTACTGAGGATGGACCTCATGTCTTTGCACTGGGCTACATTCACAGACCTTTTTTTAAAATCTTGAGATAGTCTTAATGAGTCACTAAGTTTCCCAGGCTGGGCTCAAACTTACAATCTTCCTACCTCAGCCTGGCAGAGAGCTAGGATTACTCTGGCATGGAAAATGCTAAGCAATTCTTTTTAAATGACTCTTTAAATACAATAACCACCAAAAATGGTGTTTTTGATCTGTGTAGAGTCTAAAGTTAATAGAAAAAATAAATCAACTAATTTTGTCAAAATAAACCCCGAAAGTAAAGAATCACAATGACCATATCTAAGGTTATATCATTGAAATAATAAAATAAGGACACATGGTCAGATACTCGGATCAACTGAACCTGATAAAAGGTCCAAATGCAAGCTCAAAATTATTTAGAAATTTACTTTATGATAAAGATGGTACTTCCAGTAAGGTAATAGAAGTTACACTATTTGAAAAATGCTTTGGGGTCAGCAAAGAAGCTATATTACAAAATAAATTGAATTTAAACATCTATTATTATACTTAAGTGTACCTTATTATTGAATATTTTGAAGTAAATTATTAATCCCTATTATTTACAAAATAAAACATATAAAACAAATGTTTTATCATCTGAGTAAAAACTATCAAAAATACACAAAGTTGTTAAATGTTTGTAGATTTGATTGAATTTTTTAAAATGTATATAGGTAAAATAAACACTGATTGGTTAAAAAGTAAACAAGTAAATATTCTAATCACACATGGCAAGTACAAAATTTTGTAATTTATATCTATATGATTACTTACTATATAAATAATATCTACCAATTAATACGAAAAACAAGGGTAAAACAATAGTTAACTGACAGCTAACAAAATAGGCAGTGTAAATAATATAAAAATAAATATTAAACTTGTGAGAATATGATCTTCTTTTTACCGGAAAAGAGAAATACAAGTTAAAACACAGAATGACCATTTGGCTTTTGGCAAACACCAAAAATCTTGGTGAGACATTCTCTTGAGATAGGTATGGGGAAACCACTATTCTTAACCAATGCTGATAGAAATATGAAACTGTATTTAGCCTTCTTAACATTTACTAAAAATTTCCAAATTTATGTATCATCACTTTTTATGTTTAGGAATATTCTCTTCACATGTGGCCAAAAATATACAAATGATATTTATTGAAATATTTTTACTAAGAAAACATTTGGAAAATGAAATCCCCTTAAACAATGATTGACTGGTATGCTGCTATTGTTCTGTATTTTTCTTCATATATTACTCTCTTTGAAATAAAAAAAAATTAATGTGAGAAACTAGCAGAATATGAGTTTCCAGGACTTTTTCTCTAACAAAGAAAAGAGCCTAAAGAAACCGGAGGAAAGACTATTTACAAGGCTGTAGCATAGAAATAAAATTCATGGAAAAGAGCAGAAACAACATTTTTATATTACCCCTGTCAGTCTCTCCCAAGTATATACATCACAGAGAAAAAGACACATTTTATGAGAGAGAATAAGAATAAAGTTTGCACAGACGTGGCTGCAGACCCCAGCACCAAGCCTGTCATAGCTACTTTTCTCTTGTTGCTGACACCCAAACACCTGACGCCCAAAGTTAAAAGGGGAAAGCTTTATTTAGCTCATGGTTTGCAGAGGTTTCAGTCCACAGCCAGCTGGCTCCAGGGCAGGGTGGCACCGCAGAGGGGAAACTCGTCACAACAGCAGAAGGTAGCAAAAGCAGCAAGACAGGAGAGGAGGGCAAGATTCTTTCGGTCCCTGATATTATACGCGGGCTACTGGCCCTGAGGCAGGTGTAGCGTTCACAACTTTAATCTCTGCATTAGACCATGAATCAGTCATAAACTCTAAATTCAGCTGCCTCCTAAAAGCCTGCCCCATACGGCTGCATGAGGCTTTGGGGGGACATCCGGAGACAAACCACAAACGCTTTCTCAGTAAATCATAACATCAGGGTGATCCTGCAAACCCAGACTAAAGGTCGATCTTAGCACTGAAGTGGCTCTCCCAGGTGTAGGATCCTAAAGGCCCCCAGAGAATAGATTCCAGATCTTGCCCAGCACAAAGCCAGCCCATACAGACTGGATCCAGTCCTACATTCCTACCAGGGCTGTCATCATAACCCTAGGTACCAGGCCAGTACCTGAAAGACCTGAGACACAGGCCACTTTATGACTAACATTGACATGCTGCCAGCCCCAAACTAACATATTCAGAATACTTAGAAGGTAAGGAAAGGGCTTTCCCTCCTACAGGCAATCTATAAATATTGGAAGTTGTTCTACTTACTCAAACTCACAGACACTAAAACAAGACCCTAGAATTATAAGTATTGAAGAAAATGTGATACAAATAAAGGAACAAAGTAAAACAATAGTAATAGACTCTAAAGAAATGAGTATCAGTCATGGCCTGAAAAAAATCAAAGTAGCTTTAAAAAAGGCTTACAAGATACAAAGGAGGACATATTATAGTGAAATACTATGGAAAACAGCATATGAACAAAATGTGAAGTTCAACAGAAAGCTAGAAATGGTAAACAAACCCAATTCCAAAGGTGAAAAACACAAGGAATGAAGTGAAAAATTCCATAAAGCCTCAACAGAGTCAATCAGTCAGAAGTTATAATTAAGGGCAAAAACAGATCATTTGCATTATCCAGTAGGATAACATACAGAAAAAGAATACAAAGGAAGGCAGAAAATGTAGAACACAATCAGGCAAACCAATATACACATTATGAGAGTCCCAGAAGAAACACAGAAAGAGCCAGGGGGAAAAAATTATTAAAAGACATAATCACACAAAATTTTTAAATCTACATCAGAACAGAAACAAAGAATCCTGAATCTCAAAGACTTTCAAATGAATTAAACATAAAAGGATCTCCACAGAGACATATCATAAGCCAATGCTGAAAAGATAGAGAATTTTAAAGCAGTAATGAAAGGTGAGTCATTACACACAAGGAAACCTCTGTGTGGCTACCACACATACACGTGCATTGTTCAAACTTAAAACCAGAGGAAAATTATCATTTTGGCAACTTCAGTGAAGTTGGAGTGCATTATACCAAGCAATATATGTCAGGTGCAAAAGGGATGTCAGGGACTTGATTTGTGAGGATGGTGAGGTATCAGTCAAATGTTTAAAAGTTTCAGGTGTAAGATAAATACACTTTGGACATCTATTGTGCATCATAATGTCTATAGGTATTGGTATTGTATTGTATACCTAAACTTTATTCAAAGAGTAGATTTTCAATGTCTCAAATAAAATTAGGTAATTGTGTGATTTAGGTAGGTAATTAGGTTAACTTTCATGGTTGCAGTGGTAAATATTTCAGAGTGTATATGCACACCAAAACATACAATATATACATAAAATATACAATTTTTGTCAAAAATAACATTTTAAACTTAATAAAAGAATTAGACAGCCCTCTTCCTAAAACCTGGTGGAATGAGCCCAAAGATGCACTGCTGCATGACACAGCAAGGTAGGAACGATGGATAAAGACTGCCAAGCTTTTGGCCAACTGTGTGTGCACTCATACCCCACATGTGATTACCAGGATATAAAAGTGCCTTTGGGGTGAGGCAAAACAGCAGTATTGGAAGAGGATGGAATGAAGCAGCCACTGCAGCACGCTTCTGTAACTTTTGGATTCTTGCTCCATTTTTAAATAATTTTAAAAGACCAGTTAATTAATATGTATACAAACTATAAATCTATAGTTGATAGTGTTGTAGCTGATACCTATCAGATAACGTAAATTGATAGCTATTCTAATTTAATATGACAGTTTCCCAATCCATGTATTAATTTCTCACCCCCTAGACACTTCTGACTGTAAGAGTTCATATTCACATTATGGCATGTCCCTGAGAATGGTACATGTACATGGCGTGCTTTGGAAGGTAAACAATGTTTAATATCCAAAGGACACTGAGTGCAAAATAACTATTTTTTCTTATGTCTTCCAAATGTCAAACCAAGCCAATCAAAACTAATATATCTGATTTCAAGTGAATTAAAACCAAAGTTGCAGTCCTGAGTGAAGTTCCATGAATATGTCTTTTATTTTATATTTATCCAAACTTATACGGTGCTATTGCCCAATTCAAAACTGATGTCCTTCAGTATATACATAAATACATGTGCATTCAACTTGCTACTCAACTTTTTTGGACTTTTTTCTCTATAACTTGTAATCCGTTTGCCTCATTGTATATTGACTTGATTTTATCACCTGCTTTAGCCCCCACTTTCATGAAAATCCTACAGGGTGAAATTCATCATTTTTCTCATTGCTCTATTCCCAGAGACAGAGATGAAGAAGTAATAGACATCTAATAAGCATCCACTTAATGAATAATGCATTGCACCAACCGGCAGGATTGAGAAATCTAAAAGGATAAGGTACCTTGAATACTCCAGGCAGGCAAGTATCATACTTCCTCTTAATCAAAAAACAAAGCCCTACTCGAGAATTGAAAGGTGGTTCCATTCTCTGACCTGAACTTTATTCAATGGCAAGCTCTATGATGTGGTGTTAGTCCTTTTTTGAACCCACAACTATATGAAATATTTGAAGGAAAAAATAGAATCACCTATTTATTATTAGCATGGTTTGAATTCCAAAGAATGATTAAACAGAACGATTTCTGCGTGACAGTTGGATAGGAAGATGATTAGCCCTGTCGGAAAGGTCTCTTGAAGGCTGCTTGTGTTCTTACAATTCACACACAGACACTGGAAAGGCTTGCTGACATAAGACTAATTTTTATTACACACAGTGAGGGATAACTCTAAGAAGATACCCTATTAATGGTTACAATAGTGTACTGAAAGTCAAGGGTGTCCCTACACTGTTAGAATCCAGAGTAGAGTTGGATTCTGGGCTACACACAAGCATCTAGTCTCATGTTCCAGCCAGCTTTTACTTCATATTGAAGAAAGAAAGCATAGCACATCAGAACTCAGATTTCTGTCTTTTTAGCAGAAGACAGAGATGGTTTTAATAGTTTCTATCAACTCATAGTAGTGAGGGCCCATCTGATTCCAAGATCCTGGATGACCTTTTCTTTTTCTCTAAGAAAGTAGAAGAGATTCTAAGCTACTAATTACAGGTTGCAATTGGATTTATCCGTTGTTAGTATGGACTGTCTTTCTGTTAGTGCTTTTCACTATTGATGTAGCCAGGCCCAATGAGGAAGCAGCAAAAATTATCTGTTTCTGTGAGCTATCTCTACTTTTTCCAGCCTCTGTTTCAGTTTCAAAGAACTTTCCCAAAGTTAACAGTAGGTGCTTCAACATACACTCAGTAGACTTATTTCAGAGGGAAAAATCTAAAGGAAATTTGAACAGAAGTGTCCAGAAGAAGAGCATACACAGAAGTTACTGACTTTTAAAGAAAATGCTATATATTTTGTCATGTCTAACTGATATTGGACAAAAATGATGTGAAGTTTTGCATCAGTCTTATTCATGATAATTCGAGTTTTCAATCCAAATAGAACTCTGGCTGACAAACACATCATTGATATTCTGTTCCCGCTTTTGCAGAAAACATTGTGGTCCTGTGTTGAGTCAGGGTATTTTAATTCTAGAGAATGTAGTACCAGCATTACTGTATGCCTAGACATGAGAATTCAGGGTTCCTAAGATGCAGTCACTGACATCACATAACCAGTATGAAGAATTGCAGAACTGCATAAACAACATATTTGTAGAGCCCCAAACTGTATCACATCACTGAAATATGATGCTAACACAAGCACTTGAGTAAATGTAGACTCAATACACAGTTTAGACCCTGTCTCTCTGACCAGAGATTACCATGCCTTACCATTCTTCCCAGACATGTCTCAAGCCAGTTTCCCACCAGGCAACCATTTCCAAAGAAAAAAGAGAAACATGACACACATACATGAACTAGGTATCTACTCAATTTAGAGGTACAGAGTCCGAACAGTGGAACGTTCTGGAAGAACTAGCCTTTGAGGAAAATTCTAGTGAAAATGGGTCAGAGTGTTGCTAGAAGGAGCCTGAGGGTGGAGGGAAAGAGACTCAAGACATTTGCTCATGGGCTGTAGGGTCAAACAGAACTGGGAACATTAGAATCTTGAGCAGTGTGTCTCAGACAGGAAACCTTGGAAGCTCTACAAACTTATACCTAACTCCCTATCAGAAAAGTGTTAAGTAGCTTACATATTTGGGGGCTCTTTTCCTCTCTCTTTGAGATCATCTTCGTCTCTTGCCTTCTTAGCTCTTTAGTCCTACACCAAACCATGTTGCAGAACAACCCAGAATAAGATGAGAAGTTACACTTTTGGCAGTAATTTGGAATTTGCTACTGTTATGAAGTTTTGCACCATATGTATTAAGATGTGTGACTCCTGAATTATATGTAAACCTCAAAAAGAACTCCAACACATGACATGTTTGTTTAGAAATAACTCCTTAAACTAAAGAAAGTGGAAAAAATCCAAAGTGAGATTTCTTTTAGAAAAAAAAAATTTAAAGACAAGATGTCATTAAGCTTTAACAATGCTGCCAAGGATGAATGCTACTTATTGTCAAATGGTGGAAAGACCTGAGGACATTTTAAAGCTGATCCCTGTTCCATAGCTAAGGGAGTATGAAAATCCTTCCTGGGTAAATGATAGAGAAACTTAAAACAAGCACTGGAGATACACTTTGCTGTTTGAAAATTCACTCTGAGATTTAATGTCTTAACACAATTAAGTTACATTACTTTTAGCGATGCTAGGAATTAACTGGGCATTTTGTGATAGGGAAGCTCAAAACAGCCTGAATGGCTAACTAGGGTGGTGGAGAGGATTCGCTATGTGTCTCTCATGATCTAGAAAGCCAGCAGGGTAATCCACAAGGTAGTGCAAGAAGAGTTCGATGATAAGCCCCCAAGTCCAGACATTTCTCAAGCCTCTGCTTGTACCACATTTCCTAACAACCTCTTGATGAAAGCAAGGCATGTAGGTGACCCAGATTTAAGTGGTTAGGGAGTAGACACCCTCTTCTCAGTAGGAGGAGCTCTGAAGCTCAGCTGTTAGAGGGCAAGCAGGCAGAAAGACCCTGGGGGCCTCCTTGTGCCAGTACTACCAAGGAGCCTATGAAACTGACTTCATTCTAGGGACCCCTGAAGAAAACTGGGGTGCAAAAATTACCCCTTTTTTTTGCAAATTCCAACAGATTTTTTACTGTGTGCATTATTGGGGCCTTTACCACGCTAGCATGTTTTTCTTTTTAAATTTTTATTAGTCCATGTTTGCAGTGCATGATGATGACATTCGCCTGGGGGATGGTGCAAGTACATAGCACATCTTAGTTGTTCGATCCCCTTCATCCCTTGCTCGACACCCCTTCGTCTCTTGGTCCCCTTCCCTGCAAAACTGTCTCAGTGAAGGCTTTTTCTGGTTTATTAGTACCAGAAATTATCCTTAAATGAGAAATATATTTTCCCAGCATGCTCCAAGGCCATATTATACATTTTTATCATTTTGAGAGGAAATATCAAGAAAGTGGAGATCAACTAGGTGGAGCAGAGATGTCACTAATGGCAAACAGCACCCTTCAACTATTGAGATAATTATTACATCAGGCCAAACTGCATGCCAACACAGCAACTGTACTAAATAAATTTATAACAACTTGCTACTCAAATAAATTAGAACGCAAAAAAGCAACTAAACAAATGTATTTCCTCAGAGTAGTTAAATCTGCTATTAGGTTTAATAAATTGCATCCTAGAAAAATTCTAGCATAGGTTTTGGAGCAATAGCAGATGTTTTAGTCTATAAACTTTAAAAGACCACTTAAATAGTAGTCATTTTACTATTACAATGTAATTCACATTTAATGGTAATTCCTTTAACCATTAACAAGATAGGGTTATATTTGTTTACTATTGGCAATTTACTTCATGGTTTTAACTCATAGTTCAATATCTTATTTTTCTTTTGTTCTAAAAACATCCTTCATGAGTTCAAGACTTTTTGGGATAGATGCAGGGGATGAACAATGCATCCCATGATACAACAGTGTTTCTTCAACAACTCAACATTTATGAAAACCAATCAAATTTTAAAACATCTTCTTTCACTTTAATTATGCTTTGGTGGATTTGCTATTTTATGAGTCTATTCCCTTCTGGTCTAAATTCTTCCTAATTTTCTAAAATAATTCCACTAACAATACTTCATATTCCTGGAACTTCAAAGAGCATTCACACTGTAAGGAAATGTAATTAACCCATAGTTCAGAGATATATGCAAGATTTTATCTCACTTGTCAACTCTAATAACATGGTTGCTGCCAAAGCACTACATTGAGAAGGATCCTAAAGTTTTCTGTGGTCTCATCAGGAAAGAATTCAGGGCTTGATTGGTGATGTCTGCTGTGGAAACAAGTGGCGTGACAATATAAGTGTCACCTAGTTGTCATTCCTTCTCTTAGTCCAACTTATCTTGGTAAAGACTGAAACAAAGAGAAGAAGGATTTATCCAAGATATCACAGTTATTTATCCATAAAGTTCAGTTAGAAACCCATAATTTCCAAATCTATTTTTTTCAAATAGCTACTTTTCATTTCTTGGCTAACAAGAAATGTAGCCACTGTATTGTTTTGTTTGTTTGTTTCTTGCTGTGTGGCAATATGGTAGCAAGATAATTTCCAGTGTTAGTTTCACATTATTGTTCCTACCTCAAACTACTGAAGCTTGGGCCCTCCTCTACCTAGCTATACCTCAGGAAAGGTCAAAAGATGAGGCTGTTCTACTCAGGCACTTGTTCAGGAACTCTGAATCTGTAATAGGTCACATAGAGAATGAGGAACTAGATTTAAGGCATAGATAGATGCTCCCAGACATAGCCAGAGCTCTTGATAAGGCAGTTGCCACAGTTTGACTTTGATTTTCTTTCCTGCCTCCTGGCCCACATTTCTCCATTTCTTAAGCCTTAGGCTGCCAGCCAGACATCAAATCAAAGTAGTGCTGACATTTTCCCATTGCATCTCCTCTGTGTTCAGGCCAGGACAGATTCTGTTGCTTCATTCCAAAACCCCTGGCTGAGGTCTGCCTTACTCCTCAGTTATGAGCAAGTGTAGTGATATAATGTTTTCCTTGGCCAAATCATACTTAATTCCCAGCCCCCCAAAACTGAATAAAATGTGTTCCACTGAAAAGTATGGAAGTCATGATCATTTGATGAAAACATCTGCAGACACGTCACCTCAAGTTGTAGACTAGTACAATTTCTGCATGAAATTGAAGCTACTAGTAGGGCTTCAAATTGAATCAACAGTTTATTTTCTCAATAATAATTGTGAAAAGCTAAAAATTAAGTAACTAATGTGAAAGAAAGACTTAACCTCACATATTTAGTAAAAACTGCTTAGGGAAATTTCCTAAATATTTCTTTACCCTCGCTCCATCCAAAATGTATCATGTCTGCTGACTGTATGCTGTCAGAAACCTTCTAAGATTCAGTGCTTGTTTATGGAACTTTGTTCATCCAAAATGTAGCAAACCAGTAAATTATTATTACGTATGAAGTTTCCACTTAATTATATTTTATAAACCTTCTATTTCTAAACACTGGACTTACTTATCTGCTATGAGGAAGGGGAGGTAGGAGAACACGCTGTACTGGGTATGTATATTTGATATGAAGGGAAATATTTGAGGAAGATTAATGTTTTTTTTTGGTACCGGGAATTGAACTCAGGACCTTGTGCTTGGCAGGCAGGCCTTTATGCCACTGAGCTATATCCCCGGCCCGAGAACACGCTGTACTGGGAAGTGGTAATATACTTGCATCATACTGGTATTACTTTGAGCCAACCTGGGGAGTGTATGAACATCACTCTTTTGAGCTATTTACACTAATATTCCACCTTAAGAATTTTTAGTCTGTCTACATTAATGAAAAATGCTACATTAAGAAATATCTCCTTGCTTTCCCTTCCTGATTCACACAGAGATCTACGTGTAATCTGCAAAGCAGTCTGAAAAGAATGGCACTCGCAGTCAAAATATTTACATACTTTCCCATAAAATATTTCATAGAAAGACTTAACAGGCATAAGTAAGCTATGACAAGCATGTTCACTTAGAAGAAAAATACTTCTAGCTAATTCCTGGCAGGGAGGAGAAGCTAGTGAGGTGACACCTTCCTTTACAGAATGCAGTGATTGAAACAGGGGCTGTACTCACCTCCTCCGGGAAGGCTGCGTGATCCGGAGCTGCTCGCAGGATGCTCTGGGTGCTACACTTGAACTTGTAGACCCTCCCACGAATCCCAGCCAGTGAAGTAAGGCCAAACTCCCAAACCTATTTGCTTTGTAGAAGAACAGGCTCTAACTCCATAAACTACAAGAGAATCCTACAGATTCTGCTCCGCTGAAGTCGTAAGCATTTCACCTCAGAGAGCAGTAGGCTAACGGACACACACCGGGCAGCCAGAAGACCACACTCCAGCCCGAACCCTAACCCATTAGGGTGACCTGACCTTAACCTCTGCTTCTCATTCCTTCTTACCTGAAAACTGAGAAAATGTCTTTTCCTTCAACACAGTTACTGAAACGGCATGAGTCAAAAGTTGATAGCGCATGTAAAATACCCTGCTTTGGATAAGAATGACAGCTTAAAATGATAAGCCTGGGTCCATTTCCTATTACACAGTATAAACCTGGCTACCACAAACTCCCCGCTCAGATTACCGTGATATATTGCTTCTTGGTGAGAGGCTTTCTTGCTGGCAACTTTGATCAGAGAATTCACAGTAATCTATCTTAAATTATCCAGCTTAGAAATGCACAGGTAATAATTCTTGTCTCACAGGAGTCTAATAGCCTCATAAATTGCACCTTTGGAAAATTTTCAAACCAAGAGATCCTCCTCATATTCTTTGCCAACTTCCACTTGTTTGCACAGACTGACAGGTCAAACTGAGTCTCTTTGAAGACCCAGTTCCGGCCCCTCAGCATCTGTGATCTGATTCCCTCTCCCTAGAAATCAAGGCAGGGCTTTCATCCCAGTCTAACTTCTCAGTATTAAAATGGTGATAATCTGCTGCTGCCAAAATGGCTTTCAAAAGATTTCATGGTAGTTGTCGATTTTTGTCTTCATTTGAATGGGGTTTGCAAAATATTTTTAAATCAAATGGAATTGCCATCAATTTTTAAAAATTAAAATGTGTTTTTTTCCCTGCTTTTATAAATATCTAACAAAATGTTATTTTAGTAAAAGAGGAGATTAAAAATAATGTGCTCTTAAAAACCAATGCACACTCCTGTTTTACTTCAAAAATAATAGGTTGGGTACACTAGACAGGGCTGGAAATGAGACTGACGTTGGAGGTATCTCTTCTCATAATCTGAACAATATAAAGTAGTTTTCATGAACAGGATCTGTGCACCACCTGAAAGGCCCTGTGCTCGTGAGGTCAGCTTAGGATATGGAGCACAGGACGTGGTATTAGAGAGGTCAAGGGTCCAGGCCCAGCTTTGGAAAATCCTAGGTGACTTATTTGACACTCTGAGCTTCTTTCTTCATCAATAAAATGGGAGTAATAATATCCACTGCATGAGGGGTTTTGTAAATATTAAATAAGATGCCAAATGCAAAAGGGCCAGCCTATTATTTTTGGTGAGGCACATAAAATATGTACTTTACTGTATAGTTAGAAGTTATACTTTGGGTTTCTCCTAGAAAACAAACCATGGGATATTTAAATATTTATGTCTGATTATGTCACTTAACATTATGGTCTCAAAGTATATACGTTTTCTTACAGATAACTCAAGATTATCCTTCTTCATGGCAGAGTAGTATTCCATTATATATAAATGCCACATATTCTTAATCTGTTCATCTGTTGATAGACATATAGATTTACAAGATTTGGCTATTGTGAATTGTGCTGCTATAAACATGAACATGCAGGTTTCACTGTAATATGATATCTAACTCTTTTGGTAAGACAGCTAGAAAGGGAATATCTGAGTCAAATGGGAACTCTAGTTTTAGTTTTTTGAGGAATTTCTATACTGATTTCCATAGTGGTTGTACTAGTTTACATTCCCATCAACTGTAAAATTATCATATAAGAGAGAATCCAAGCAGTGTTATAGTTATAAAATATCAAGACTTAAATATCAAGACTCTGCACCTTGAAAGAAAGGCATTCTTAAAACAGCTTGAATTCTCTCTAGAGTGGACCAGTTTAGTAGTTTTATGCCAGAAAAAGAATACATTCTACCTAAGACACCCTTTCCGTGTCTTCAATTCATATATACACTTGAGGCAGGAGGAAAAATACTTTATATGATGCAACATACTCCTACTGTTATATGTACTTAACTAATGATCCATGAATATGCATCGTATCATTATCTATATCCTTATAGACATACTGGTAAGAATTTTCACAAGATTCTTATAAACTTGAAACCATCTCGCTTCCAACAGTCATACTAATTTGCCTATTTTTATTGCTTATCCATTAGCTGTTTGTTTTATGAATTAAAGTATGAAGCAAATAAGTAATATATTCACACACTATCTCCTTGGGTGTATAAAGGTTAAGGAAAATTGATTACAAATAAATGAGATCTATGACAACGGCAGAGGACTAAGGTGACCAGCCCCCCAGATTCATCAGCATATAAATTAATCTTGCTTCCCAACAAAAGTAGGACAGGAAGCATTGCCATTAATAATGTACCATGCCAAGATGTTCCCCAGGATGAATACTAATGAACGTGAACAAATAGTAGCTGGAAGAAAGATGTAAATTCTTAAAAATTTTAAAGTCTGAACATTTTAAAGGTGCTACCATCCAGAGGTGAAGTATCTCACTATCAACAGCAGTGCTGTCTTAGCACCTGATTACCCTCCGTGAACACCTACCGAGTGCGGCCCTCACATGAAGTACTTTCCACATATTGTCTCTTGTTTCACATTCTTTCTCGAGCTATTATCTCTATTTTTTAATGCCAGTAGCTGAACCTGAGACAGTGAATGATTTACCAGTCAAGCTGTGACAGTGTCCCTATGTCTCCGCTTTCAAAAGCTAAACTCTTTCCACTAGCTATAGTAAGGTCGAAAATACATTTTCAAAAGCATACAGTTTTCACAATGGGGTCTGTGTTTCTCTAACCCCGGTGCCCATCAACTAATTGTTGCATTTGGTTTATTTTGGAACTTATACATAGTTTTTACAAAAAGTTCCACCAAGCTTTTAAAACAACCTCCACAAAAGGATCTGGATGAAAAAGTCAGAGATTTTCTGATGTCAAGACAAAGGGATGGATTGAGGAAGGTGACCTCATCCCACCTCATCCGCACACATCATGTTTCCCACAGACTTTCTTGTGCCTCGTTGTCTTTAATTGCCACATGGATTTATTTTCTTCAGTTAACAGCAAGAGTACATAGAAACCCTGTTTTTCAAGTCCAACCAGTGTGTACAAGTATGAAATGTCCTGAAGAAAAGGATAGCCATGCATGGCTAATAATTCTTAAATAGACTATAGGTTAAAAAAGGCTTAACATTATTTATCCCACAAAGAGCTACTACAAATCCTTATTAACAAAATAAACAATATTATTTAAACTGAAAGGAATAGAAACAAAACAATCACATAAAAGGAAGAAAAACAGCTAAGAAACTTCAAAGAGATGCTGGAGAGAAAACTGAGAATATAGTCCAATCAATATTGCAAATCCTCCGTTACTTCATTCCATTGAAAATTTTAAAAATTGGTCACACTGTCCTGGAAAGGATGTAGAAAAAGCAAACATTATGTATTGTTAGGGACAGAAAACAAGGATCATTTAAAGTAATATAGCTGTAGGTAATAACCTTTAAAATACATGCACTTGCATGCAGCGTTTCTATTTTAGAAAAGCTACACTACAGATAAAACATGTAGTCGCTACAATAGTGACATCATTGGAAGAGATAGTTCTATCTCTACATATTTGGTTTTACAATTGTTATGTTATTTTTTCCAAAACAGTAAAGTCTCTTGTTGTTTGTTTTGGAGTAATGGCGAGTGAACCCCAGAAGGCCCTACTGCAGAGCCAGGAAGCTGCATTCCGGCCTTTTCCTTTTGTATTTCTTCTGGAAGCACCAAGGACTGGATCCAGGGCCTTTCCACTGAGCTACATCGACAACCCATTTTTATTTTTATTTTAAAACAAGGACCCACTGAATTGTCTCAGCTGGGCTCAAACTTAGGATCCTCTTGACTCAGCCTCCTAAGTAGGTGAAATAAAATTTAAATATGCTGTTTTTGACAGCAGATGAGAAGGGGAAATTAGCATGTGGAATATATATATAATCTCTCTATTCTCAAAGCTTTTGTGCTTGGCAGTGGTGGTTCCTGGAGAAGCCCTCAACTTCAGCTCCTTCCTCCTAAGCAAGATCTTTAGGTCTCTTTTCTTTATTTAGGCAAAATACAAAGAAAGAGAAAGAACTTCTCAGGTGATTATAGTCTGTAAGAAGTAATCAAAGATACATTCTAAAACTGAAAATTTGAAAATAGGAAATTACAGACCTTTAGTACCAAAGTTCAGAATCCACTTGGTAAATGCATAAAAAATTATCAAGTAACAAATGCTAGACCCTGGTCTAGAAGAGTAAAACAGTGAACAAGATGAAACCTGTTTTTATGGACCTTAGGACATGAGAAAACCATAAAATTTTAAAATGTAAATAAATTTTAAATACATACAGTATTGCACAATATTAGAAGGGGGGTCTGCAAAAGTTAATTGAGTGAAGAGATAAAATTGGACCTAAAATCTGAAGAAAACCTTTCCAGAAAAGGCAGCTACAAATATAGTAGCCCCAAGACTACAGTGGTTTATCTGATATAGGAAAAATAAGATTTATATCATTGTAATAGTAGGAGATTATCAACTACTGGGAATGCTTGGGATTTAACTCTGCAGTCACGGGGAGGGGTTTTAGTGGAAAAGTTACATAATCTGATGCATACTTTAGTATCAGATTAGACTATAAGAACTAAGCAGAAGCAGGTGGAATACTGGGTTCTCAGAGCCATCTGTATGAGAGGTCTTATGACTAAACAGTGAGGAAGGTGAGAAACGCTGACTTTCCAGGTGCAGTTTGAATCAAACACGAATGAGGGCTGTGGGAGACACACAGCACTGGGGTAGAACCCTATGGTTTTGCCTGGAGATTTTGAAGTTTCCACTGTGAGATGTGAAGAGAAGTGTGGGCACAGTGGGTGTGGGGGGGGAGATGGAAGAGGAGTAGCGTGATGGGTATATCAGATTAGAGAAAAAACCACTAGGTCGCTAAACACTGGAGTTAAGGGCCAAGAAAAGAGCCGGGTACAGTAAATTAAGGGAAAGGTCAGAACAGGAAATCGGAATTGTGGCATCATCAGCACAAAGTTACACTGAAAATAATGATCCCAGATGAGATTCTCGGAGTGTCAGAAGCAGAGCAATGTGAAAAATATCAAAGTATTATTTGCTGAACAAAACTATAAAGCAAAGATGGAATATCTGTTTATAGAGAGCAAGATGGTTTACTTTTAGGAGCTGAAAAGTAAGATAGACCCACTCAACTTTCATTTCTCAGCTTTCCCCCAGTCATAGGAATATAAAGATGATAGGCAATAGATATATGCACTGTGCTAGCATAAAATAATTTAAAAAACAATAAACATGTGTTTAGTGATTATATATAACTTTTTAAAACATGCTCTTTTTAATTGACCACATATAATTCATTTTTTTACTGAATGATTTTTTGGGCAATTGCCTTTTCTGAGCATGCTACTGAACCAGTTCATTATTTTATAACTAGTAAGTAAGCAGGGAAATAAATACTAGGGATCTGTCCTGTATTTTATCAAACTGTATGGCACAGTAAAAAAATTATAAATGAAGAGAATGCTTTCATCAATAGAACTATTCTAAATGGAAATATAGAGCAAAAATAGATTTCGAATACCACCACCTACCTCTAGATTAACAGAGTTGGGCATTTGGAGTCAATGGCTGCTGAATTCATTTAATTAAAAAGTGCAATATATGCTTCTGGTTGAGGTAACTTTGTAATAAATACAGCTAACCTGGATCTGATCAAGCCGCAGGTCTATTCGCCAATTTGGGGAGAATTCAAAAGTCTGAGGGATGAGTTTGATGGATTGTCTAGGAAAGAAAAAGATTCATCTAATCTGAAGTGACATGAGCAGTTTTGACAGAGAAGGTAATATTGGACTCTGAATAATAATTATCATTTCAGAAAGAGGAAGGATTTGAAAGAGATTTTCCTGTTGAGGGAGCAGTCTGAGCCATGACAGGGAGAGTCTGACATATTTGTGAGGTGACCAGTTGTGTCTGGCTGAGGAGCCCTCTTAGGTGAAGTGACCAGAAAGGAAGAAGGGAAGTTGATTAACTTTTGTCCATCTCACCCACAAATAATGGAGGTGAATTCAAACTGAGTCGCAACTGTATTTCTATAGTCATAAAACCAAGCTTCTTGTTGTGATTAATAAAAGGAGTTTTGTGCCAAGTTATGGCAGATTTGGGGAGCGATGATCATGCAGTCGTACTTCTCTTCCCTCCCTGGTGGTCCTTTCTGGGCTGCTAAAGGCATACAGTGTACTTCATTGCCACTCCATTCTATTGCATGTTGACTCTGACATCATAAAACACAGATTTGATGTCGAGTAATTCATATCTCTTTGTCTCTCGCCTTGCATCGTGCTATTTATAGTACAGAATTCTTCATGGATCCATTTGTTCATGTAATGAATGCCCCTTGACACAGTGTCTGTGACCTCTGACATCATTCTGCTTCCACAGACCATATTCTGATAGAGAGATGCAAACATGGAATCAACCAGATGATGAGAACTGCTAGGCAATGGTTCTACAACGCCAAGATGTGATTGACTGGCTGGCCATGTTAGGTTGGGGTAGTCAGAGAAGATCAATGAAGAGATGGCATTTGAGCAACAGCCTAAATTTTAAGAGGTAACCACTTAGAACAAAGGGTACTGGGTGTCTATCTAGGTCAGAGACCCACAAGAAGAGAGGGGCCTGTGATCTGATACCTAGGAGAGCATTTGGGGAAATCACAAGTATTTTAGTGTAAGCTCATATATACTTTGAATCTTCTTTTCAAAAGCAGGTCTAAAAGAAAAATGCCCAAAGAGGATTTTCTTTTCTGAAGTTTGGAATCTTCTCTAAAAGAAAAGTATCAAGAAGTACTACTAACATGAAAGAGAAATGTAGATTTTGGCAGAGAAAAAAAGAACGAAAGCCATCAAGTTTTGATTGTCCTGACTGAGCTCCATAGGTAAACCTGATCCTGAAGGAAATGAGTGAGACCTGTAGTAGAAGAAGGTATGAACCCAATTTCCATTCAGAGACAAGGTAATCAGTCAGTCTTCGCTACTTGTTCATTTGAAAACCCATCCATATTTTATTCTCTCTTATAAAGAATGTTTAGATAAACCCAGTGAATACAAGGTTGAAAGGGAAAGTTAAGGATCTTGTTGTGTATACCCCGGGCTTCAGGCAACATTGCATTCACGCCCACCCAAGAAGCAGTCTTCTCCTATGTCAGGTTTTGTTTTGGATCATGTTTACTTTTCCTGGGGGAGGACTGGGGCAGTGCAGAGAGTAAGGAGTACGTTGGCCTTAGGAGAATAAGCAGAGGTATTTTTAATAGAAGTGCCCTACCCTGTCTGTGATGTTAGGGGCAGAGTACTGTCCAAACACCTTATACACTTACTTTCAGCTCTAAATGCACTTGTGCAAATCTCATGAATCATCAAGTCTTTTGAAAATATTTATAGGGACAGAAACCCTACCCTCTTCATTAGAGTGAGTAAAGCTCACATTTGTAACCCGCTATTGTTTAAGGAGAACAGCGGATGGGTGGATGAAAGAGAATGTCAGCTGGATCAACAAGCAGCCGCCCCCCCGGAAGCCGCTGTCCTATACGGTAGAGCAGCATTAGCTGCTGCCTTCCCACCCAAGATGCCCAATCCCTACACATAACTCAGATTCACCACAGACAGCAGTCAGGGCTGCCCTCAGACCTTCCTCTCAGTGGACATCTGACCCCCAGAGGGAAAGCTTTCCTCAGCCCCAAGGAAGACTTCACTCTCTCCAGTGATTACCTGGAGACACGGCTTGATCCAGTGTCCCTTTGTCCGGTTTTCAAAAAAATCAGAGCGTCTTGTTTGCACACAACTATAACCTTGATCCGACTCACAGACTCTCACAACATTACTGTCTCTAGTCTAGCTAGAAAAATGTTTTTCCTCCGCAAGTAGCCTGGTGCTATGGAGAAGTCACAGTAGCTGCACACAGTTCTGCAGAAGCTTGGCTCTCACGCCTTAAGTGCTTTATTTATTGACTGTGATATCCACTTGCTTGACTTTCTCAGAGGGCTGGTGTGGGACTCTGTGAGTGGTCATGAAAATAATTTCTGAAAACGTGCCTGTTGCATGCTAAAAGATAACTTCTATAACTGCCTAACTACCTTTTTTCTTGATCACTGAATGTTTTCCATGTTTCTCTGTTTTTAATGTTATGGAATAGAGATATAAGCTCCGTTACCTAAGAACTATAAATAGCCTAAGTAGTAGGAAGATAACCTTACGCACTTCATAACTAACTCGTATATCTAAACACTTTAATAAAGGTACAGTATAAGCCTGAATTCATAGCTTGCTTAGATCCAGAATGACCCTCAAATTCATTGCTATAATTTTGAAAAGCCTATTCTGTCCAATATATATCCAGAGATACTTTTTCTTTTCTGTACACAGCAGTTGCAAATAGCATTAAATTATATCTTTATGTTTCTCAAACTCCCAAGTCATTTTAAATATCAATCTTTTCTTCTTAGAGCCAGGTAAAATAATATTGGCTATAATAATAAAGAATGGTCACAATTCTGTCACCAAATCATGAATAAAAATAACAAGTAGACCCATTGTAAGTACCAATTTAGAGGGTAAAACACTTATATGCTATGCTCACAATGCCTAAAAAAGGGTGTTTTCAAGGCAAATGATCTTATGAGTCACGCCACAAACTATTTTTCCTCACCTATTATGAGGCAAGAATTGAGGTAAGAAATCTGTGTGACATAATCTTGTCAACTTAAATTCAGAGTGGGAGGAAAAGAATATAAGCTTATAAGTTATAATGCACTTTGGCAGATGCTGAAGCAGATGTATAAGCTAGATGCCAAGGAACAGCTTAGGTGTGATAACTGAGTTAGGGTAGGCAGAGCATGAGCTAATAAATTTAGGTCTCTAGGGTATTAATTCACATCTGTGTGAGTCTCAGACTCCTTAACTGTAAAGGAGAGATTTTATAGTAGGAATGTTATAGGACTGAGGTTTCACGGTACCTCATGCTTTCCTTTCCTTCAGAGATCCCAAATTCTTAGTACAAAAGTAAATCCCAGATAGTCATAATCTCAATCCAAGTAGAGTATTTGATTGTTCGTTGGTTGGTTGGCTGCTTGTGATGCAGATTAAACCCAGGACTTTGTCCTGAGCTACATTCCAACTCTTTTTTCATTTTTTTAAATTTCGAGATAGGGTCTCACTGTGTTGCCCAGGCTGGACTCAAACTTGCCATCCTCCTTCCTCATCCTCCCAGAGTACTAGGATTATAGGCACACAGACCCATTCCCAGTTTCCAAGTGTCATGATTCATGGTAATCTATCTTTGATTCTTCTCTCATCTACCTTGAGGTTGGTAACTCTCCATTACTCCTGTGTATCTCTCAGATTCCACATGTAATGACCTCTCCTGACTGAGGAGACAGAACTACACTAATCAGAAAAATGTACAGGAATAAACTTTCAGAGGCACAGAAAATCCAGCACCAGCATGTAAAGGAATACTGGGAAGATCATGGGTCCTACTGAAAGGGCAACAGTGCGTACCACAGAAAGATGCTCTGAGGGTAGAATAAATGTGGAGATGAAGCAGCAGATGAGGTGTTATTGGTAACAGAAGACTAGCGGGAGTTTGGTTTCTCAGTTCTTTTTTTGCTTTGTTGAACACAGAAGCCTAGATCTTCTTAGATTTGATTTTGGAAGACAGCTCTGGTGATGGCAAGAACGAGGGTCAGGGGTAGCAGGTGGCACGAAGTAGCTATGACAGCAGAGATCTAAAACTCACCTTGTCATCACGGGACCAAATAAGGAAGTGGCTGGACAACCTCGCACAACCACCTACTTAACTCTAGGACTTGTCACGAGAGTGTGTCCTGGAAACACAGAGCTAGGAAGGGCCAAGAAAGATGTTTCCTTGAATTCTCCAACCTCATGTTTTCTTCCTTTTTACTTTGAGGTTTCGCATTTCAGAGTCCAAATCTTGTGTTAAATGATGACCTTCTGAATTTATATCCACATTTCCAAAGATGGTATAGAACCTGATTTTTAAAAGAATCCTCTTTGCTACATTAGCTTAAATATTTTAGTCAGGTGACATATTTACCACAAACTTTTGTTGGGAAATAGCTCATTATAGATATAGCAAAATCCAGGCATCCTTTGAAATGAGACTGAATCCCACTGCATGGTCACCCTTGGCTTAGTGTTAAACGCCCTGCACCTCACTAGCAAGTGGGCACTGGAGCACTCACCACCAGCGCCTGTTCTAACCATGTGACAGGCTATCAAGGAGGCTTTTTTATCTTCATTTGGCTTAGCAGGGGTGAGTATTACATACCACAGAAATCCAGAACCTGGGGTTCCACTCAGATAAAGAAATAGAACCCAAAGTCTGCCCTATTCAAAGCTCTACCAGTTGCTGATAAAGCTAAGAGGATATAGAGAACACCGCAACCATTTCACCACCCCGTGGGAATAGTTAAGTAGCATCTAACCCTGGGCCATCAGGATGAAACTGTACGCAGCCTGCTGGGTGGACCATCTTTGCCCCAGCCATCAGTATCTCCTTTGGCAGCTTAGTTTTTGTGGTGTCAGAAGATAGCATGAGTCTATTAAGATTTACCAAGATATTTACTCTTTGCTATCTAATAAAATAAGCCTTCCTTTTAAACCTTTTCTTCTATATGCAAGACATTCTCTACTAATAAAGCACCTACGCATTCCTCAGGAGCGCGTCGATTTAACATTTTCCACTGCTGACCTTTATGACAGCTATAGATGTCTGACAGCATGTAACTTAAACGTTTCAGCAGAGCTTAGCATATTTCCCCAAGAAGCAATTGCTGGAAGTGAAAAAGGAAACAATATACTTTCCAGTAATCAATCTGTATCTAACTGCCTGTGTCCCTCCCTTCCTTTCCTCCTTCTCCCCTGCAATGTTGCCATGTGAATGACTCGTGTCTTGAGGGAGTGCTGTTGTTTACAATTTAGCCTGAAGTACAAACCTATTACAGAAAATCTGGGAAGAAAATATGGAAAAGTAGAAAAAGCAAGGGAAAAATTGATCTACAATAATGGAATGCTCACTGCTTTCAAAGAGTTCCATGGAGCTTTTCTTTGGAATAGATTCTTCACGTTTTGTGGGAGGTGGTATTTGTTTTCCTTCCGTGTTTACACTAGGACAAGCCACACTCACTTATGTCAAGAGTAATTAGGTTGAAGTGACAAAACTCCAAATCAAATTAGCTTCAGGAAAAGAGAAAAGATAATTATATTCACTCATATAACTCAGAAGAATGGGTAGAGCAGGTGTTTTCCTTAATTGTCCCAGACAAGGACATCACACAAGACACAAGAAAGGGGAGAGAGTTCTGATTTCTTCCCCAAATGAGAGAAATTGTGGCTTCCAGGAGATGCTGGTGGACCTTGGAACCAGTTGGAGTGTGGCTGAGAGGACTGTGACAGGCATCCCTGAGAACGGTAAGAAGTTGGGGAGACCAATTTCCCAAAATGGGGAGACATTAAAGGGCAGCTAGGAGAAATGCTGGGATCAAGATTAAAAAAAGAGTACTGTATTACCCAATGTCCTAAACCACTAGCTTCCCAGGGGCAAGGGTCTGTCTTACCCTAGGAAAGGAAGTAGTAGAACCCATGAAGCGCATTTTAAAGGCCCCTCTGGCCTTCCCTGATTGATTTTTATTCATCTCTTCTTGCTTCTTCAGCTATGAATCTCTCTTAGTCAGTGAATCCTACAGGCAAAAGTGGTGTAGGCCTCCTGTGTGTTGCACCCAGAAAAAGATTAAGGATCTATTGTTCATGCACTAAAATGAATCTGAATTTCCACACAGATGAATCTATTGCCAGCTATTTGAATTGCCTCCATTCTTTGAATATTTTAAATAGCATTATGTACATAAAGATTTTTCAAGATTTGAGATCACTTCAGACCAGTTTCCAGATGTGAAAGCGCTGGATCAAAGGGCGCTTTAGAACCTCAGTGCACATTGCCTGATATCGCTGCCCAGTTCTTCAGTGGTTGCAGACTCCTGCTATGCCCTGGCCAGCTGGTTGACGTTGGAATGAATTTTCCAGCTGCCAGCCTTGCACCAGCTCTGTTAGTTACAGATTTAGTGCTAAGGGTAGCACCTTGCTCGTGAGATGCACACAGTATGCATTTCTCAGTGAAAAGGAGAAGATGCTGGGAGTCTAGGGGATTTTCCTAATTAATCTATATTTAGGATAAAGGAGTTAGGTGGAAATTCCTTTCATATACAAACAGGACACTGAAGACAAATTACTATGGGAGGAAAATAACTCACCTCATTCATTAAGTGGAAAGGGTAATTGAAGTTCTACATGCCTGTTTGCTGCTGACAGCAGCTTAACCTACTCCAGATGTCCAAGGGGGTTGAAGGAAACCAGCTTAAGGAAAGAGCCACCTGATGTATGCTTTGGAAAGAGGTCCAGCTCCAAAGTCACAGAGCCTGAGCTGCAGAGCAGACTCGTCACCTCTGCGAGTGTTGCTGACCTCCACTCAGTGGAACAGGAACACCTGTTGCCATGGAGCTGCCACATGGAGTCAATAGCCTAATGCATAAGCAAGCATTTATAAGTGGTAAAATGCTGTACACATAAATACATGCCATCAGTACAAGTCCATTGTGTTGTTCTTAAATTATTTGAAGTATAGAGTTTTTTTTAAAATGTAATTTATGTTTTGAGTCCTCTTTCCAGAAAAAAGTGCACCTTCTTTAAGACATTGCATATATATATAAATTCCAAGGAGTTAGTGAAATTTCAGAACTGAGTCTGAAAATTCTGGGCTTAACATATTGTAATATTTTTAAATTATAAGCTATTCCAGGCATCATAAATTTATATCACAGATTCCTGCATACTCATCACCGACATTTCAAAAATGTCAAAAATTTAGATATAGCCAAATCCAAACATGCTACTTCATTCTAGAGTGATGAATGGAAATAAAACTTTAAATATTGTACCTGCACATAAGCCACATGTCAGAAGCACATATGTGGAGAGGGAGAGAGAGAAAATGAGAGAAAAAGAGGGAGAGAGAGAACAGTAATTACAAAAGGTTATAAAGAAGAGATATCATTGGAAAGCTGAAGTCACTCGGGCAATCATCTTGAAGGTGTTTCACGTCAGAGAACTTTTAACAAAAGGTGAAAGATATATGGGTAAGAGTTATCTGGAACCCAACAGGAAATAAAGCAATATATGTTAAATGAATAATGAAATAAATGAATAAATAAATGAATAGATAGATGCATTTATTTAATGCCTACTGTGTGCCATGTTCTATGCTAGATCTTTGACACATGATATAAATAAATTAGACATGTTTACTAATTTTAAGAAGATCCTACAATAGAGAGAAGATAATTTTTTAAAAACCAAAGTGACAAGATAAAGCCTGCAAGTCTTTTGAGAGGGTAGAGAAAGACTTCCAGGAGAAGGGTCACTGGGGTTGATTTTACAGTGTCAGTGGACTTTTGGCAGATGTGAAAGGAAATATCTGCAACAGAGTTCTGCTAGTCCTGGAACAGAAGAAACAGACCTTGCAAAGGAGGCCAGGGCCTGATGGTGGACCTGAAGTACTTTTCTAAGGAAAAGCTGAAGATAAAGTCAAATTTACATAATGATGGATAAAAGGATTTCTTAAGAGCCAGATCTGCATCCTCCCTTCCCAAGTTTCTCACTCAGAAGATGGACAGGAACTTCATCTCCCCACTTCTTGGGGAATTACTATTCTTCAGGAAGTTTAGAAAATAATTCAGGAAGCCACGGACATCCAGAGAGGGGTTTCAAGCTACGTGAAGGTGTATCCAGTCCTTGAATCCAAATGATTCCTTCACTGGCACTTGGGACTCCTCAGATGAAGACAAGCAGAAAAGCTGTTACGATACTCCTCGGTAGATCATACAGAGCTGCAACTGCTTCCTCTCTGTCTAGGTAAAGCCTCTTCCATTTCTCCTTGCTTTATCTCAGTGGAGACAGGCACGTAACTATCCTTTATGAACTCAGCCTCTGTTTCCAAAGCCTCAGCCTTAGGCACTATTTGCTTTATCTTATGCCCTGTCTGCTCAGGTCTTCATATTTACTGAGCTCTGGAGATCCACCAGGGAAAGCAAGAGCCTCTTCACAGCCTGAGGCCTGGTACCTCGGGGTCTATGTGTCTTTTTTTTTTTTTTTTTTTTTTTTTTTGCCAGTATGGGGGATCAAATTCAGGACCTTGCACTTGCCAGGCAGGCGCTTATTCCTCTGAGCTATATCCCCAGCCTGGTCCATGTGTCTTTTGAAGGCTTCACCCTTGCTTGCACTTACCTCTTACACAGTTACACCAAAAATCAGGACACACAGCCATCCTATTATGTCATTTACTCATGCAGGAAATACTAACAGTCTATATTCTGTGCTAAGCCCTATGTTCAGTAATGGAAACATAACAAAAAATAAAAACAAAAGTCCTTGTTTCCTATTACATTAGAAACCCAAAGACCAAATAAAACACAGTGTAAAATAAAAGATGGATGAAGGAAAGATGGAGAGAGTTTTGTAAATAGGATGGGATCAAGAGACAGAGGGAGGGGATAAGGAGGCAAGGGGAGATGGGGAGAAATGAAGGACAGAAATGTGTCATGAACCCGTACCAGCTCCACACGATCACCGTCATCACTGTGGGCCACAAAGAAGGAGTCCAGAGCTGGCAACCAGAGGCAAAAGCAAGAAATAAAAATGCCAGAAAATATGCTCACTTTTAAAATAGAGGGAAATAACATATTTGAGGAACACAAAGAACAGAACCATTCAATGCTAACTAGTGAAGCCAAGCAAAAGTGATCTTTGAATTGAGTCAAATGAAATGGTAGAAAGCTTCAAAGTGCAAGTGTAGGAGAAAAACAATACCTGCACCCTTCTTCTCTAGGAAATATTACGGTTATGGGCTCCTTTGATTTTAATGTATCCCTGATCCTTGTTAAACATTTGCCTGGGTATTCATGATCATTTACCCTGCCCGTTTCATAGTTTTAATTCACAGCTAGGTAGGATCATTAACATTCCCTGGGCTTAAGCCAGGAGAATTATACAAACTCACCCAGGTTCTTCTGAACACTCTGGAACTATTGTCTGAGTCTTGCTTTGGAAACCAAACCTGAAACCAGATAATTTTCATGTAGTTTCAAGTTTCACCCTCAACAATTCACATGATACCAGGGCCAATTCATGTATAATATACACAGGTGTAAAATTTCAGCCACAAGTCACTACAGACATATGTTGGATGGGCCTGGAACTTGGCTTCACCAAAATGATTTGAACTTCCAAAGGGAAAATATTTCCATTTGTCATCACTGCAAGTATCCTCGCCTCTGGCAGGTACACGGAGACCCACTGGTTTCCTTGTGTGAAGCCCACTTCCTGATGTGCAAAGCACAGAGGGCAGATGTACCTTCTCCTCAGAGACACACTGGTGTGTGCAGCAGACCAATGGCTGCCCACAAGCGTGGTCAACACTAACAAGGCTGGAGAATAACGGGAGGTGATGAATTGGAACTGCACAGAGGACTTAATATGGGATTTTAAAAACCACTAACACATGAGGAAACTTTCCAATTTACAGCAGCGTGGAAAGTAATGCGATAATACGTTTGATTAGAAAGTACTTCAGGATGTATTAATGCAGGCACTTAGCAATCTCTCACACATACCATTCTGCAAGGAGCATATAGATTTTTTTCAAACCCATCCATTTCCACTTAGACTGTATTCTCTCTGATAATTCTAAATGCGGGGAAGTTCTACACGGTGACTTACTCTGTGTACACTACATCCAAATCCCTTCATTGCATTTTGCTTCAATTATTTTTAAATTAAACTTATATCTATAATATCTCATCATTTGTGTACATTAGGCTGGTTTTTAAACAACCTTTCCTCTTTGCCCCCTCAAAACCAATCGCTTAACAAGGTACCCAGTCTCTCTCTAATTCTCTTGGGATTTTGATTTACTGGAAATTCAACAGGGCAAAATATTCAATCAGATAACAAATCAGTAGTTAACCTGAAAGACACACATTTATTTATTTTAAATTTTATTTTAAAGACAAAAGAATCGAGACATATAAACCAAAATAACACAAAAACAATAAAGGAAATACAAAATTATAGAGAAGATAGTAGAGAATTAGCACTGGATACTGTATTACATAATGTTATCTGCATATTTGTTACTCAGTTCTATAGATGATGGCTTGTTTGATTAATCAATTTTCTCCACTCACAGCTCCATTGCTCTGCCACTGGTAATAACTGTAATTTTTGGTTTATTTACTCCCTTGAGGTCTCACATTGGGAAGAGACATGGCTGCTTCAAATTATGCTATAACAAATGTGTGCCCACAAATTGCTATGGCAAGAGGTGGAAAAGCATCCATCTTCAAAGAAGGTAGATGGGCAGGGAACCAGGTTCACTGTGGTCAAACCCCCATTGATAGGCCCTCAGGACCATCGAGGGTCCAGTCGAGTTGGCAGGGTTACCCCTCAAAACTTCCAGGCTCTGCCTCGATGCAGCATGCCCAGAGGCCTGGTCAAGTCCTTGGGGTTGCCCCACTTGGCCCACCCAACTCCACCCCAAGACACACATTTAACTAGTCTGAGCACTGTTTGAGCTCAGTTGTTGGGGAATAGGGGGCAATTCTTGAAAGTCAGGTAGAGAAGAAGGGAATGTAAAACCTGGGGAGAACAAGACAAGGAAAGAGGCTGCTTTCCTTACACAAAAACAGAGAACAGTGTGACAAACAGAGATGCTCCAACACACCACACTTGGATTCCAGAGATTGAGAAGAAAGGCAAACTGAAAATTAGAATAGGCTGCAATCTTATCGTTGAACATAGCTTTATTGTTGGTGAGAAGAACCTCTTGAAGTAATGAACCAGGGGCTCCTTTGTGGGTCTGGGTACCATTAGTGAACAACACATGGCAAGGAGAAATGTCCCACTGAGAGGTGGCCCAGCACTTCAGGAGCCAGCAGGGCAGAAAAAGCACAGGTCAGTACTTCCTAGCCACCGTGAGGGATGTAAGCTGAGGTCCCTGAGGAGACTGTGTGAACACATACATGTCAGGTGCACAAATGAGAGAATTGCTTTCTGAATCGTTAAGTGCAGATTGCCCCCAACACCCAAGCATGTGAATCTGGACCTTGTATTTGGCAACCACACTCATTTTCTCACTAGTCCTAGATGACAGTGGTCCTCAGCCTTCTGCTTGACTGCATGCACAGTCTTCATGAGCAGCCACCAAAGTATTGATATTCGTTTATACCAGCCCCTGCCTATAGTGAAAATACCAAAATCTTCATCCCCAAGTGGATTAGTGTTGTGGATGTACCATAACAAAGTACCACATATTCGAACAGTGGATACTCACTGTTTCACACCTCTGAGGGTTAGAAGCCAAAGACTGATGCGTTTGCAAGACTGGATCTTTGCAAGGCTCTGAGGGTAAGTCTACTCCCTGTCTTTCTCCTAGTTTCCTTTCACTGGCTAGAAATACTTGTCATTCCTTTGTTTGTGACACCATAGCTCTAGTCCTCCCATAGTGTTACTTCTATGCATCTCTTTTTCCCTGTGTGGCCCTCTCTGTGTCCAAACGTCCACCTGTTCATAAACACCACAGTCATACTAGATTAAGGGTTACCCTGATGAGCTTTTCTTGATAATATGTAAAAAATCCTATCTCCAAATAAAGCCATATTCACACTTAAAGGCTTCAGATGTCTATACCTTTTGGGGGTCTAATTTAACCTGTAACACTAGGATCTTTCACTCATTCAAGCAGCAACTATTTATGAATCACGGTCTATCTGAGCTTAGGCAATTCACGTGCCAAAATTAAAAAGGCAACTTTAAGATGAGTGGCTTTTCCATAAGACATCCATGCCAGTGTACATTATGAGAGTAATGAACACACTGTACTTCCAGGAAGAAGTACTTCATTAAGTAACTCATTCATTGTTAGTTTTTCATGTGAAAGTATCATGCTAGGAACCTTTTATGCAGAGGTAAAATACAACCCCTGCCCTTAGGCTATTTATCCCTAGTAAGGGATGCACACAAAGACTTGACTACTGTTGTGTGACACATGTGAGAATAAAGACGGAATGCATATTATGTGGCTGCAGGATGGCTCCTAACTGAAGCAGGAAGAGAAAGAACTACCTCCCAGAGGAAGGGATACATGACGTGCGTCCTGAATGACACAGAGAAGCTGGGCTAGGGATCAAAGGACTGCAGTGTGGTGGTCCAGATATACAAAAGGCCACACATAAAACCAGGGAGATGAGAAAGCAAGAGTGTTTAGGAATGGTGAGTGGCTGAATTTGGTGCAGGAGGGATTAGTGTGGGGTGGACATGACACGACAGGTGCAGGCATCCTGAGCAGTACACCGGAGACTGACTTTGGTCCAGGCATGAGTGGTATCAAAAGAGAGGGATACGTGGGGTGCATGTGTGTCTCCGGAAACTCACTTGAAGAGTTGTGGCAGACAGGGCACTATGATGGGAGAGAGAATGAGGCCCTAAGGTAGGGGTGGGACAGAACATCGGGATGTGCAGACAGACACCAGCTTATTGCAACCAGTTAAACAGGGTACACACGTGGGCTTAACTGCACATGCCAGCAGGGAGTTAAATTTTGTTCCGTACTAATGGAAGCTTCAAATACTTGCACTTGGCCTGAAATTATTTTCTTTCTTACGTAAAGAAGGAGCTCATCCTTCGAAATTCCATCCAACGTCATGTCTAGAAAGCTGCCCAGTTCATCTTTTCCCACGCGATCCGCATCCCATGCCCATGCTCTCGTGAACTTTGTGTAGACCTTTATTGAAAAAGCATTTATCTCCATGACAGTGAATAAATCCTAGAGCCCTACAAGATTTTGATTGTACGAATTAATGTGCTTTCTATACTGCTCACCTATGGCATATAAGCTTAGCGATGTAGACAGCTTTCATTTGTAATAAATGAACAACTAATTAAATAAGTAAGTAGTAATTCGGTTCTACTAGAAGAGTTAAGGTACATCTACCTGGAAATTTTGATAATACGAGCTAAATATAGGTTCATTCTCTCATGGTTGAATAGATGTTAAATTGTACTACTTACACCAAGACTTGTGGTTCTTAGTCTTTGCATGTTCATGCTAGAATTAAAAAGTAAGATTTAGTCTACTGCAAATGGAATTTGGCTGAACACACTTATTTCAAAAGAGAGCAGGAGCATGCAACCGTGTTCACCCTTTCATTTTTGTTTCCTTGCACACCATCCGCGGGAAGTGACCTCATCTATCCACCCACTTTTCCACCTGGGCTAGGCTTTTACTGTGTTAAGGAAGTTAGCTGTTGAAGAAATAGCATTCTCCTCGTGCTTAATGCTGGAAGCATATCCAGCTTCTTTAAACTTTGGTTTCAAAAGCATTACAGGAATCTATGAATGAAATTAAAATATTTTGAAACCCAAGTCTCTTTAATCGTCCAAGCAATCATCAGTAAATTGCAGATGTTACAGGTATCATTTTCAGTAAGGGTCAGGAAAATTCATTCATTAGAATTACGGGAGATAAAAATTTAAACGTCTCTGTAATATTTATAGGAAAAGTGTCATCAGTATAAAGCGGCCTTAAATCACATTCATTCATTATTAAGCACTCCTCTACATTTCTGAGTGAAGTTTCTAATGGGATGAAATCTCCTCAGCCCCAAGAACATCATGACTCTATTTATAGCCAGGTCGTCTTTGGTTATGGATGTGCCTTTCTGGGTTGAGAATGAAGACAGGTTTTCCCTGTTCAAAGATGTATCTAACTTTAAATGACTATAACCAATTACTTAGTAAACAAGAGTGTTCACTCAACTTACAAACACCTAGTAATTATAATTGCACAGTATATACCACCCAAAAGTATTACAATTTATCTGAAGTTGCACTTGAATTGAGTTTTCTTTCATTTTGTTTTTAAGGTGTAGGGTTCTGCTTTCCACTTAAAATGGAGTGAGAAAATAGAGTAGAAGAAGACTCATGCTTGTATAGGAAGGTCAGGGTGAGTAGGTTTCCCCTTTCCATTAAGCACTCCATAGGTCAAGCAGACCATTCCCTCCCTGTACTCATAAAGATCAATTACTATCCTATTAATGCTCATTTCCTTCCTACACAGACCTGAGATTGTTCAACAGTAATGGTTCCCTTACAGTTATCACTCATGACTCGAGAATATGTTGTTTAAATACACAGAACTGAAGACACAATGTATCTGTAAATTTCCTATTCATAAATGAGATCACCTATGTAACTGTTTACTATTCAATTTGCAAGATTGTGCCTTTTGCTAAGAGAGCTTCAGGGTGCAACCAAATCACTAATTATGATATGTAAAATATTTAAATCCAGTGACAGCACTCGTGAAACAAAAGAAGAACATCACAGCAGAGCAGAGCTTAAAACAGAAACAGGCAGCATCGTTGTCCTGCTCTTCACCATCCCAGGTACACAGATAACTCAGACATGAGCGAGGGTCACTGAGTCATTCCTCCACTTCACTCTGAAGTTGTTGATCTAGCCAAACACCAGCATCACTGAGCAATGGTAAGAATCTCATTTTAAATATGCCCAGAGAGTAACAAATGATACGTGAGAGGAGTAATGAAATGTACACTCATCACTCGGTAGGAAAAAATCAGTTTCATTTTTCACATATTTATTGAAGGTATAACTTCCTTGCTAGACCAGTTTAGCTTACCTGCTAAATGTTTAGCTCATAGAAGGTAGAGTCAGCATCCTAATCAAAGTACTTCTAAGAGGCATGACTTTAGAGAGGGGTGCAGACTGACAGGTCAGACTCTAATTTTTAAAGTGGGAGTCATAACCATACATTTGGAGAAACAGGGCCAGCTGAGCTAGACAGAACTCTACTTAAGCTTTAGGACATGACTGATTGGCATGAATTCAACTTCGTGTATTCCAAGTGATCTGGTGACTATCCTGAACCCTCTAGTGAAGAAGGCCCCTAGGGAATAGATAGGTCAAATTTTGAAGGAACAAGTCCCACCATGACGGGTGATCTACAAAACAAAGATGGAAGTCAAGGGCATATTTTTGTGTGTAATCTCTTCTTAAGATTATGATGTATGGATGACATCAGTACTCAGGTTCGTCAGCTTTCCTGTTGCTGTTACAAGGTACCTGGTGCCTGTGATTTAAAGGTGAGCCTTTGCTTTGCTCATGCTTTTCAACATCTCCATCTGTGGTTGATTGACACAACCATGCAGAAACATCATAGAAAGGTGTGATGGACCAGAACTGCTCACTTCATGGCCCTTGGGAAAAACAGTCTGGGACAAGAACATCATCAAGAGATAGGTGCTCAAAAGGCAAGACCCGAGGGACCCACTCCATCCAGCTGGGCCTACTGGCAACAGAACTTTAGCTGTGAGCATCAGGGAATTAATCACTGATGAATGTTGCACCCCTGGAGCTCACCATCCTTTTATCAAAGAGTCTCCTAATCCAATCCACTTGACGCTTGAGATTAACTGGCACCTCTCTCCTCTGGTAATTCTTCACCCTTTGTGCTGGACATAAGTTAACAGAGTTGTTAAGACAAAGCCAACAATATTGTTCTAAAATCAAGATGATAAAGAGGAGAAAACCACTCCGTGTCAGTTACCCTAAATATCAGTACCTTATATAATCTTCTCACAAACCCTATGAGGCGAGTTTCAAATGAGTGAGTCTTATCACAGTGAAGAGTTGAATCAAAATCTGGTCCCAGAGCCCCACATGTTTAAAGAACTGGTTTTCATAAAAATACATTCTCCTTTTCTGTTATCTGACACCAGATTTTTATTGGCAGTTATTCCCCTGGCAAGGAATTATGTGAACATACTAAATTGGTAATTAAGACTCAGAGCTCAGTGTGTTAGCAGTCGCTGCCGCTAACACAATTTTCCACTGTAGCATGCCATCTCCCTGGGCAGCACAGCCAGGCTCACAGACAATCAGCCTCTGGGCCCATCTTGCCAACCCCTTCTGTGCACACAGCTGTCCACATCCCACACTCATCCCCGCCTCCTAGAACTACATCATCCCATCACCGGATGCTTCTGTCACTTTCTCTTAGGTCTATGCTGCGGCAATCACTTCTCTACAATGAGCTTTTCCTTGATACGTGGGTTTCACACTCAGCCATGAATTCTTCTCTTGGAATATCCTTTCCACTTCTCGTTCAAGGTTCAGTGTCAAATTAAAACAGCAGTCAGCCTTTGTTGGCATCCCACAGCTGGTTATGTTGCTGAAGGGGGGAGGGGGCGCCTACCTGGGAGGTCCTGAGCTTTGACATATGTAACAGAGAAGAGGACCAAGAATCTGTGAAGGTTGAGGATTCTTTGATATTCTTCATGCTTTCCCCAGTGTTCTAAACTTTAGGAAAATACAAGGTTTCAAAATTATGTACCTATGTCAACACAAAGCCACAGACTACTGAATATATCAAGTTTGTCCCTATATCTTAGTTTCCATTAGGAATTATTTCTTCATCTGGATATATCTCTAAATAACTGCAACTAAATTTGTGCATTCTGCAGCTTTTTTTTAAAAAAAACTGTCATTTAAATATCAAATCATAGTACACAGTAAGTCCAGGGACCATGTGCTTTAGAGAACATTTCTAATTTTCAGAACACCAAGTCACAGCTACAGCCAACACAGCATACATAATTGCCACACACATCACACAAAATCCCTTCTTGTTCACGATACCAGTATATGAACAAGTGCTGAAAATACTTTGAATCATTATTTCACATAGCAGAAAAGTTAAATGAACCAAACATTCACTAGAGACATTGCTACACTCCAGCCCACTAAAATTGGGGTCCTTTCTTCTTTCCTAGTGTTTGTCCTACCAGCCAAGCTGATTCTCAGTTAGGTATTTCTCTGCTTTTACTTTAGCACTTAAATGTGTTCATCCTCAGGCCATGGAACATAGCTCCACCACTGGTTACAAAAGTCAGTCTACAGAAGATGATGCTTGTTCTTCTTCCACCTTCCAGAGGTTCTGAGTCTCCTTCAGGCTGAAGTTTCTTAGCCAAGGGAAGGCATACTTCACTGAGGCCCCAGAGCTCCGTGTATTGTCTTTGTGTGAGAAGCAGTTACATAGGGTGGGTAGCAGCATGTGACTGGTCCACAAAGACTCCCATAGTGGAAATATAGCAGAGAATATAATGAGATAGCAATGCCCAGCAAGAGGTAGAAGAAGAGTATAGGGGCAGCCAGAGACGCCCAAATGAAAGGAAAACCTGAGAGAGATCTGAGCCTGGCACTCAAGGAAGAACAAAGCTGGCTTGAGCAGTCTGTGGAAGGTGGGAGAAGGCTTGTGGTGAGCTGTACAGTGGCGGGAATGGAGGTAGGCAGGAGCTCTGTGCAGGATGAGCATAGAAAGACCAGCAATCCAGTGAGCACAGAGAAGCATTTGAAAGAGACTTCTGTTTGGAAATATTGCTTGGAAGCTGTTTGAGAAAATGCCTTAAAAGTTGGCACTGGCTTAAAACTTTTCAAAGAGCTCTGCCAATCTGGCCAAAATCAATTCAAATTAATTTCTCTCAAGGCAAAGCTAATTTGATAAGGGAAATATAGAAGAATCTAAGTAGAAAAAGAATTAATATGTTAAATCCTTTCTCGGCATGTACATAAACAGTCATACACACTTTATGACACTTAAAAACTAGAAATCAAATTGTTGTTTCTATGTTTTGATGAGTATTTTTGGCAAAAAATGAAACCTGTCTTCTTATTCAGAGCTTATACTTTCCATGCTGTGATATCACTTATTTTTGTTACTCCTTTCAAAGAGGTTGTTAACAGTGTTCTGTCGATGACAATTTTATTTCTTCTATTTCTTCTATTTTTATCAAAATAAATGATTGTGTAGTATACTATGTAAGTTATTTCCCCCAAACACCTGTGTTTTCAAGAGTTTTTATTTGCATATTCATGTATCTAAACAAAACAGCAGGATATTCAACTCCCCATTAACTCTCACTTCACGTGTACTGAAAGGGCAAAATAGAAGCAAAGATCATCAGTCTTAACTTTTGATGTGCAGAAAAGACATGCTGATCTGTGATGATTTTCTTCTAGCCTGTTCTTTTCCAGTGTACCCACAGACAATCTTCAGCTAAACTGACGACCTGGAGATCATGGAAAACCTCTACTTCCTCTACTTTCACCCCCCTTTTTTTCACATCCAACAAGGCAATTCCAATTTTCTGATACTGTAATTTTACATCACATGTATTGCATGCTTTCATCAGTTTTCTATTCTCTATCTTGGAAGAGTAAAGAAATATAATGAAATCTGGTAAAAAGTAATGAATAATAAGTGTGGAGATACCTTTCCTCAGAGTTGTGAAGATTGAATAGCATAACCTGTGACAACTTCCAATATGAATCAGAGAGTATGAAAGGAACTCAGTCATTCCTCTCCCTGTTAGTTACCATCTATCACACTTCCATATGTACATTACCGAGGCAGCAGAAATAAGCATATTTACTTTGGCTCAAGAGATCTGAATTCAAACCTTGATTCTACAAATGACCTTAGAAAAGCATTTCATTTCTTGGCTAAGCTTTATTTTTTTTCATCTACGAAATGGGAACTGTAATTCCCAGATTTTAGTGCTTATTGAATGTAATTACACATTTAAAGTCCCTACCCAGGTGCTGGTCTGGGATGGAAACTCAGTAAGCTCTAATTGTTCTCTTCATTTTTTGCCTGATGTTCATGTGGTTCGTTGTCTGTACTTTACGCACAAGGGAACACAAGGTTGGGGAGTTAAGGGATGCCCCAATCTCTATAGAATGTATGTACAAGCATTTTTGACCTGGCCAAGCCACTTCTTTCCCAGTGCAGTGATGTGGTCATGATGATAAGATACACAGAAGAAGTCCTCCGGACTAAAGTTGTCACTGGGGACAGGACCAGTCAACCCCAACACAGTAAACAAAGAACCTGATGGACATTTGCCACATTGAGATACTCAGTTCAGTAAGTAATCAACCAACAACTCATTTAATTGATGAATTCAAGTGAGCTACCTTTTGGAGGGAGAGCGTTCTCTAAAATTTTCAGTCTTCTATGAAAACAGAGACATTAGGAAGAACAATGTGGATGCTTTCAGATAAAGTTTACAGTCAGCTGGTGGGGTTTTGCCCAAAATATCACTGAGGCTGGTTGTTTGAGATCATTAGGCTGTTAGCTATTCAACTTTTGTAAGAATTTCTTTTGGTGTGATTTTCTCTTTAGTTTAACTTCTCATAAATGAATCTGGATATTAGAGTCCGTATCTGAGCTATTTTCAAGATAATCTAAAACTGGGTAAACAAATACTATTATTTAGGTACCTACTATGAGCTATCTCCCTCTGGCTGGAAAATAGTTTTAAGTTTAATGAAGTAGCACATGCAAAACACTGATTTTTCCTACCATTTTAACTCATAGCATTAGCATTAGCTGTGAGTTTCCTGATAAGATAGACTGTAAATTTCGCCAATGAAAATGTCAAATAAAATAGGCTATAACGGCAGAATCCAAGTACCTACCACTGATTCAGTAAAGCTACTCAACCACATCCATGCATCTTTCTTTCACAAAACCTTACCACTTTTATTACCAGCTCATAAGCTATCTTAACATGAGCTATGATCAAATAAATCTTTATTTTTCATTGTTTTAAAAAATATCAACTGTTAGGCTGAAGCTAAAACTGTAAATTTCCACCCCTACTAAATTATGGTGAAAGCATCTAAACTCCAGCAGTAGACCTAACCCAGTGTACTTGGTTATTTTTTAAAGCTAGATCGATAATCATTTCAACTCTGTTCATTTCAAGTGACTACTAATTCTTTCTCCTTTCTATCTGTCAAGTGAACACATCAGACCAGCTCTGCCACAACTTATCTGGACGATGCTGGGAAAGTCATGTCACCTCTCAACCCTCAGTTTTATCAACTCTACAATGCGGACGTTATAAAGGACCTTTAAAGATATTTTCCAGCTCTATTGCTCTTAAATTTTGTGTCTACTTAGAAGATCACACAGATAGTATGCAGATCACTAGAATTCTAAAAAAAACTTCTGGCCTCTTGTTTTCAATAAGGACGTAGTGCTTTATTCTTCCAAGATTTAGAAGACACAATTCATAGGCTTACTGAATCAAACAGCTTCTCTTATGCAACACATTGCATAGAACATAGAAGGAAGACAATGCCTTCAGTAGCACTGGTAAAGATGGACTGTGAGGCCACATAGACCTAGGTGAGAGCCAAGGCTTTGTCATTCACTTGGTCTATGATTTAACAAGAGTCATTTAATCACTCATAACATCAATTTTCTCATGTGTGGAGCTAATACTATCTCCTTTTGTGTTCGTTAATTAAATGAGAACTTGGTGCCTGGAACAAGGTTAAAATTAGAAACACTGTTTTATTATAATGGATTTTTTGTTCTTAGTGTTTTAAACTCAAACTAATTCATTGGAGAACTCCACACATTCTGGAGCTGTTTGGCATCATGTTTTCACATGGAACCTCATGACACACACATTTTGGGGGAAGGGTTATCTCCCTAAATCCTCCTAAAGGTGGCAGAGAATGGAGTCACGTAACCTTCAATTTAAGCAGGGAAAATATATCATTTGCAGTTATACTGTCTTGGAAGAGCTTTCCTCTTTTTGCTAAGCCTCGGCGTCCATTCAGCAAATATGCATTGAGCCTCTTTGCTTCAGCCATCCTGGTCCCAGCCCACAGGAAATGTCAGGAGGAAATTCAGAGGATGTTGATGTATCAGGATAAGATCACTGTCACAGAAAGGTACAGGGGCCAGAAGCTTGTCCCCAACTCTGAGGAAAACTCCCCTCAGGACATGAGGAATCCCTACTAGGATCCTAGAAAGTAGAGAAGACATGTTTCTGGAAAGAGAATTAATGTTTCCTGTTCTTACTATCAAAGATACCCCTTTCTATAAGAGTTAAACTTTAAAACATTTTTCACTAGTTTATTCGGTCAAGTGGCTTTCCATTCATTCATCTCCTGTATAATTTTCAAATAAGTTCTATATTCCATGCACTGTAGTTGGAAAAAGAACAGTAATGAATAAAGCAGACAAATATCTTGCCCTCTTTAAGCCCGGATTTCTAAACCAAGAGACGAGCAACGATGAACCTAAAGAAACATGTGGCACCAGGTTAGCTATCAGGAAGTTTTGTGTGGAAAATACTAGTAGGGAAGACAGAGAAGAGTTTGAAATCTTTTAGTGAGAAAGGCCTTGGAGAAGCAGCAGTTGAGATGTATAAAAAAAAGTGTCAGTCTTACAGATATGTACAGAAAGAGTGCTCTTAGCAAAGAGAATCAGGGGCAGAGGCCCTGAGACAGAAATGTGCTGGAGTTTAAGGAAAAAGCAATACAGCGGGGGACACAGGCTGTGTGTAAATTACTGTGTGGGGCAATGAGTGACAGTAATTAGAGAGTTAAGGCTCAGTGCTCACAGGGACTAGGGACTAGGCTAGACGGTCCAAAAGATACAGGCATCAATGCGATGATAATACATAGTGAAAGTCTGCATAGATCCCTAGAACAATAGGTGCACGTGGTAGGTGGGGAGGGGGAAGCCAGAAGACTAATGGTAAATCCTTCCAAGGAAGAGGAAAAGGACCTTGGTGTGTTTCCACTGAATTCTGAGATCACAATGGCACAGAATATGCACAGCAGATTTGCATCAAGTGGCTCTTTCTTTTCTTACTAGTCTGTGTTCACAGTATGTACTGATTACATCTGTCACGGGCAGTGGGTGCATGCACATCACATGGCTTAATTCCCGTTACATTCCCTTCCCATTGCTACCTCCCTCGTCCAACTCTTCATCTCTTTCCCTTTTTTAAAAATTTTAAAGATAAAACAACTAATATAACAACAGTGAAGACAAAATCAAAACAACATAAATGGTACATGACCTCAAAACAAAATGATAGGAATTAACAATGGCTGCTACATTACATATTGTTATCTTCAACAAAGTTGCTCAGTTCACCAAATGTAAGAATTTAAGATTGATCAGACAATCAAAGACAGTAACAAGTACTTTAAAAAACTTGGAAATGATGCAAAGCTTCCCCCTTCAAGATGGCAGGAGTTCAACAATGGTTCCTAGACTGCATATTGTTATTTTTCAGATCAGTTGCTCTGATTACCAGATTCAAGCATGCAAAATTGTTCAAGAAAAAAGAAAATTTAAGCATTGACTGCTCCTTTCAATAAACACAGACATCAGCAAACACCTGTCCAGTTATCCTTTTCTATGCATACGTCTCCCTGTTTCCTACTGTCTGTCTTTTAGTTTGCTCTTATTTACTTATACTTTGAATTTTTCCTGTAAGAGAAATCATGTGGTATTTAAACTTCTGTGTCTGACTTATTCCACTTAACATGGCGGTCTATCTCAGGTTGCATCTGTTTTCCCACAACTGGCTCAAACTGATCTTTCATGAGAGCAAGGCAGTACTCCACTGTGTATCAATACCACTGAGAACCCGTCTTACCCCAGAAAGACTGGTACCATCAAGAAGTCAAAGAACAAACTTCTTGGAGGTTGAGTGGAAAAGGAACCTTTCTACATGGTTAGCAGTGATGCAAACTGGTACAACCAGTATGAAAATCAGAAAAATACTAAAAATAGAAATTCCATGTGACCCAGCCATCCCCCTTATAAGCATCTTCCTGAAAGAGTTGTTTAATTCTGCATTTGTTTCAGACACTCTATTGTACTCCCTCCAAGTCATATTTTGAAACCCTAAACCATGAGTTGACTACATTAGAGCACAGCCTTCAGGAAATGGAGGTTAAGTGAGGCCAGAGGGGGAGACTTTAATATGGTGGAATTGATATTCTTGTGAGAAGAGTAAGAAATACCGGACCTCTCCCTTTACCACTTGCAGCACCAGAGGAGAAGCCCAGCATGAGAGGCCACCCAAGAAACAACCCTGTCAGCACCTTGACCTTGAACATCGCCTCCAGAAGGATCACTTGCTGTGGCATAACCTAACCAGTCTGTGGGCTCTGCTAAGGCAGCCGGAGCAGGCCAACAGGCCTCTAACACATGGCTCTGAGGGCCACATTTCCTGCCCAGCATGGACTAAAGCCAAAGCAGCCATCAGCGACTGCAGGAGAGTGACTTTTGGGGGGCAAATCTTGGTACCTGCAGGGCCAGGGTGTGATTGCAGAGTCTTGGGAACCGAATGGCAAATGGGAGGGCAGAGTGAATGGGTTCTGCCACTCTTATGAAATGTGAGACTTGGAAGGGACTACAGAAAACATCTCATCGGAACTCCTCATTCTACAAGAGGAGGGCCAGGTGGAAAGCGAGAAAGCCAGGACTGTCTCTTGGTCTCTCTTCCTTCTCCATGCAAAGCAGAGTTCCTTTCAGGATGGTGACCGAATGGTAGCCCATCCACAGAAGGATGTTACTCACCACTCAGGGAGAGCCAGAGGGCTGAGAAAGGGCAAATTCCACCACTCACTCCTCTTCTTCTGCCATCTACAGCATTCAAGCCCTGTAACCCACAAACCAAGCATAGCTACATGATACCAGTCTCTGAGCTGGAGACATTTCCTAAGGGAATCTTCATCTCTACTAAGAGAACCTGCGTTTGTCTGTTAAGATGAAAACATGGGATATTTGACCATAAAGTTCTACTATTTGCAGTACAGTTTCTATTTTGGGGAGCAAATACTTCTGTTGGGGTTAATTACACCCTCCCTTTTAGAGCTGTGAGGTCTTTAGGCAGCTTTTATGTTTTGGTTTTGAGAGAACCAGAGTCAGTGTAGCCTAATCAAACTCTAGAGTAAACAGCTTTGTTTTGATTCTGTGAGTGATTTCGTTATGGGAAGGCCTAGTATCCAGGGCTCCAAACCACAGGAGCACCTGCTGTTGGCTGGTTTCAGTCTGGCTTTCTAACCTCCCAGTACCTCATCCCACAGTCTAGTAACCACATCAAGACTTGGTGAAGCTTCCAATCCCTCCTGGGAAGCAACTCCCTTGGCCTTGCCCCGAGTGTTCTGGTTAGTGTGTTCATGCATCCGTATCACTAACGATTTGCTGTTCAATCCTAGAGTCAGGACATTTTTCTGACAGCAGCTTTGTAAGTAAGCTGAGAAATATTTATGTGGCTCTTTTCTGTCTCCTACAGCTCCCAAGAACAAAATATAAAATTTCTTTCACACTTGGTCAGATATAAAATGCCATAAACAGCTGGAAATACTTTTGTGGAGTACACAAGTCCCTTGAGGGTGGATGGCAGAATTTGCCACTAAATGTGTCAAATTTTCTATTGCTTCTGCACAAAGAGCATTTTTAAAATAATGAACATTTGTGTTGAGGAGTAGTTGGGAAAATAAATTGTTGTTGATGATGATAATGGGTTTTGTTTTGTGCTTTTAATAAGTGCAAGATTGTGTGTATATCCATATCATTAAGAAGAACCTTTCTGACCTCAGTAGCTCTTTCAAAGCAGATACATCAGTCCTTTTCAAAAATATTTCTGTTTACTTTTCTCATTAATCCACTAGTAATGCTAGGGAAACAATGTTGAGAAGATAGTTAAACTAAGAAGTAGAAGTCAAAATGGCAAAGCCTATGAAATATAATTTCAGAAGATGATTCTCACGCTTGAAACTACATTAGCCAAGATTATCAGCAGTTCTTGGCACAAGAACACAGACTGTCAAAGAGTGTGTTAGCGTGAAGGTATAGCTCTTCTCTGCTCTCTATTGCCTGGGAATAAAATACATGTATGAAGTTTACCAGCATGCTCTCAAGGTGAACCCATTTGCACCACTCATTTGCACTAAAGATTTGAACACTTCTCAGATCTAGAACACTGGGTGGAATTTGGTGTGCTAACAGCTGTGGTTGAGCTCTTGTTTTGCCTGGTAGTGCCATATAATTCCATATGCTGCATATGTCAAAACTGGAGATAATTTTCCTTTTGATCTAATAAACAAACCCTGCTTCTCGAGAAAAGAATTTTGCAGCATTGGACAGACTGAAGTTTTGTGTCTGCTCAGAGGAACTAATGCTCTAATAAAACACACCTGTGGGTTGCAAGTGGTAGCATATGGCACACATATTTATGAAGCACCGTCTCACAAGACATATTTTATTGCGTTAGTAAAGCAAAGTTGACACAGATATATGTAGTGTAAGGAGGCAGAGAATGGTACTTGGCCCACAAAATCAAAGTCCACCAAAGCATAACAGCATATGTGACTTTAAATGTGTGTGTAGACATTACAGTAATATCAGATTGTTACATGGCCTCTCTTTCTAACCCCCAAGAAAACTATAGGGAGAAGAAAAATCTAAACCCAGGTTCCTGCTCCTTCAGGGACTGAAAAATCTAGATTTCATTTTTCAAGGCCTCATTCCAGCACTGCACTCTTAGGTCAGATGATTTGCTTTTCTCAACTAAAAAGTGCAGATAGTGACAGCGCCTACTCCAAGTTGAAAACATAATTAAATGGTGCCTTTGTTAAGAGATGTCCATCACGTTATTTATACTATTGAATGTCGAACAACGAGTAGAGGGGAATCTAAGAAATACACTATGGTTTATCCACACTGTAAAGAAAATGCTACTTTCTTATTTTACACCGTAGCACAATTTGCAACACACACGAAGAAACTCAGGTATTAAAAAGACTGCAAGAAAGTTCAGCCAGATGGTGACTGAATTAGTGTCTGGGTGACGATATTTTGAAGGACTTTAATGATTGTACAGAATTTTTAAATCAAAAAAAATTTATTTTATAAAATACATGATCCAAGTTTTTTTGCCAGTGGTAAAAGAATGATATTTTCAGAAATCTCTCCTACAGTGAGAATAAGCATCAAAAATACAGCAATGTAGGTAGCAGTGTACTGTGTTGGTTGAGAGTGTGTTGCAGTATCGGAATCTTTGTTTTACAGCTTGCTAGTTATGCCCCTTTATTATTACATCCCTCTCCCTGTTCTCTCATCTGTAAAATAGAAAATAAAACTATTTACTTCATTAGCTTGTTGTGCAAGTAAAATGAAACACTATATAAATCTCTTTCCATGATGTACAAAATAGGGGTCCAATAAATACTTAATAAACAATCTCTTAAGAGCCTAGGAAGATCTCTCGTCAAATATCTGTTACTGCAGTTTTATTCCCAATTTAAGGAAAATTATCCCAATACTAGAAATAAGAAGATAATAGCATTCCCTTTCAATGCCCACATGAAGGTCAATTTTTGCTTTAGGTAAAGGTGACTGTGTTTGGCTTTTTAATTGTCTCAAATAAAATCCATATAAATATACAATTGTACATAGTTAAACTAGATCTTGTAGAACATGATTGAACTGCAAATTATTTTTCTCCAGTAAGAAATATAGCTCCAAAGATTAAGATTTTATGGAGCTGTAAGCCACTAATCAGTTTTGAACCTGATTTTGTATTCTTATTTTAGCATTCTATTTCTACTAAATATATATATTTTTTCTCATTTTCTCCTTTGAAGTAGTATTACCATCATGCTACTTCCTTTATTGAGGTAAATACATCTGTTGTACATGCTCACTATATGTCTGTGGGAGAACCATGTTTTTATCTTGTTGAAAATTATAATTCATCACTCACATTAAACTTGTTTTTGTTAGACACTCATTCCTTGTATTAAAAGATATTAACAAATATTTAGCTTCGTAATACAACATACCAAAGTTTTCCAGAGGTGAACACAGCATCCTAAAAGGAAGGTATTTCATGAAATCTCATGCTAGGCTTCCCAGATCCTTCCTGTAGAGTTGACTTTCTGGGGATAGGACCCACAGGAAATGTAAAGACACCGGTGGGGGGGTGATCACAGCTGCCAATTTCAAAGGTGGAAATCACTCCAGGGTAACACGTGAGAAGAGTTGCTGGGGACAAGACACGGGCAGAGAGACAGGCTAGTACCAAAGGCTTGAGCCACACATGGGGAACTTCTCCAGGTGTGGTCTGAGAGCCACCAGAACTTTTCACGCAAAAGGTCAAAAGGATTTTCTTAGTCACAGGCCAGTGGCATTCACACTTTCATTGTATCTGCATTTATACTGACGGTGCAAAAGCAGCGTGAGCAGCACTGCTACACTTTCAGCAAAAACTGTATTTGCCACTAAGTGGGAAAGAGGAGCCCCTCCTCCCTGCACAACGTCCCATCTCGCTATCCTGCAGCCAGGACCAGGGTGTGCAGTAGAGTACAGATACTACTGATGAACACCTGGCTGTCTCTCATGATGCTGAAACTGAGAGTTAGAAAGATCGAAATGAGTGCTGCTTCTCTCCCTGGATATTCTTATCTTGGAAAATATATGTACATTTCATTTAAAAACATGAGATGGAACTGGGTTTTACCAAAAAAGCCAGTGTCACTTAATAATGACCTTGTTGAAGCAATAAAATGTCCCAATCTTCATCGCTTGCATATATATTTTTTAATATCCTCTGGGATAACTAGCAAGCATGCATAAAGCTGTGCTGCCAACTATCAAAGCTGTCTTGAGAAAAAGCGTCCCTGTGAGTTGCACACTGAAATGACTGCTTTTTCTAAAATCACAAAACATCATTTTTACCTGAAAGAATAACTGACAAACTATCATGATGCAGACTTGAATATTTGGCAGAAGTTTTCTCAAAAATGAATGAAACCAGCCTGTCAGTTCAAAGAAAACAACCAGGAGCCCTCGCTGGCAATGAAAAACATTCACTTGCAAGCAAACATTACAATTTTAGAGAAGTTGTATCCACCACTGGGAACCTGACAGCCTCCCAAGAACTTGGAAAGGGCATTTAGTTTGAAATAGGTGGTAATATTCTCAGCAGTAGTTGTTTAAGCTGTAGAATGGGATGAGTCAGCATTGGGAAGAGCTACCTGCATAACGCAGGGAGCAAATATTTTCCAGATGAATGATGTTACAGAACTATCCCAGAGAAGAGGTTTCATTCACAGACAGGTTGGTGGATTTTCATACACACCGGACCACCTGTCAAGTTCTGTTGTGGTAATAAAGAAGAATGCCTTGAGTTAGGTATGTAAGACCCTGAGCACCAGCTCGAGCACCAGTGGGCCAAGAAAGTAAGACTGGAGGAACAGGGCTTAAAGGTAACACCAGTTTCTAGGCAGGTGTCTCTTCGGAGACCTGAGCAGGCCCTCAGGGGACTATTTCCGCCTCTCCATGGAGCCACATACCTTCCTTTGGTGGCATCAAAGCCAGACAATGCAATGAACTCAGTGTAGGGGCAGCTAGGACAACCCAGCTGTCTTCTAATAAGCCAGAAACCAAGAACTGTTAGAAGAATTTAAAGTAGTGCTACTCTCCCCCCTGAATATTTTTATTTTGTAAAATATCTCTATATTTCATTTCTAAAGGATATCAACATGTAATGAGTTTATTGTTATTTTAAATTGACAAATACATTTTTTTTAAATTTCTCAGTTTCAATTTTGAATATAGCAATTGCCAATACCTATGATCTGCATTACAAAAGCTCTTGGGGCTCCTGTATAATTCTTAAAAATATGAAAGGACCCTGAAACCAACAATTTTGAACAACACTGCTCTAATGTACTTTAGCAATAGAAATATCACCATGCTCAATTAGATTCTTCCTTCTGAAACTAAAATAATCTCTTATGTGACTTCACCTACAAGAATAAGGAGTTTAGGAATGTATTTCAAGTACAAAAGTGTGCTGAAGTTTTTGTAACACATTGCAGAACAATGAAAAGGGGGTTGGTGAATAGCTTTTATATGTAAAGGGTCTAGAAGAGATCACAGTGAGGCTTCCACCTAAATAAACACAGTGCTTATTTTTAAAAGCATTTACTTTACTAGTACACACAGATGAGGATTTTCTCTACAAAGCTGCTATTATCAATCCATTCTCTGCATGTCACTCTACAGCCAAACCCACAGACACACCCAGTGCTGGTACAAATATCTGGGATGGGAGACCAAGGGAATACACTGTACTTCCAGCCATGTCTTTCCAGACATGACCATAGGGCCTTCACACATTCTGTCACTCTAGTCCTTTATTGATTGTGTTTAATTTTTTATGTTAAATTTCTATCACTGTAAAGAATCAGTTTTTCATTTTGGTGCCAGGTGAAGGCATAAGGTAATGAGAAACCATCAATATAATTTCATATTTTATCTTTAGAAAATGTGTGTCATTAAGCTCATCAATTTGGAAGACTGAGGCAAGTTTGAACTCAGCCTTGGAAACTTTCACTTGATCTTATCTCAAAATTTAAAAATGTAAAAAGACTGGAGATGTATCTCCAGATACATCTGGAAAGACCCTTTGTTCAAACCCCAGTTCTGCAGAAAGTACCAAATAAACAAACAAAAATGATTACCCTTTATCTCCACTATTTTATAAAAGAAAAATAATTTTTTATCTTAAACAGAAGAAAAATAAATAATAAAAAAGTATAAAACTTCAAAACAAGGTTATAAGGGAGTAAAAATGTTCAGTGCATTGTGCCTTGTTATCTTCAAAGTAGTTGCTCATAACACAAGATACAGGTATGGAAAACTGGTCAAGCAATATAGGCATACACCTATCCTTTCAATGACCTAATAGGAATTAGTAGTACATCAAAGGCAATCCTGGGCAAAAAAAGACAACACAAGAGGCATCAAAATCCTTGACTTGAAGTTATACTATGAAGCTATTATGACAAAATCAGCATGGAATTGGCAAAAATAAAGAGCTGGGGACCAGTAGAACAGTTTAGAAGATGTCGACACAACTGTAGACACACTGAGCCACCTTATCTGACAAAGGGGCCAAACATGTTCACGGGAAGGAAGATCGCCTCTTTATAAATGGTGCTGGAAAAACTGGCTTGCCACATGCTGAAGACTAAAACTAGATCCATGTCTATCACCATGCAATAAACTAAAGTTAAAATGGGTCAAAGTTCTAAATATTAAAACAGAAACACTAGATTTACTGGAAGAGAAAGTAGGTGGAAATCTTGAAGACATAGGAGAGTAGGCAAAGACTTCATGAACAAAACCCAAGCTGCATGGGAAACACTTGAAAGAATTAACAACTGGGATGTCATCCTAGTAAAAAGCTTTTGTACCTCAAAAGAAATCACCACTAGAGTGAAAAGATGACTGACAGAGAGTGGGAAAACATTTTTGCTAACCGTCCCTCCAACAAAGGACTGGTATCTACAACATATAAATATTTGAAAAAAATCACACCCCTAGTAGTGGATTGATAACTGGTGGTCAACTTATAACCCTCAGCTGAACTGAATAAGCATGTTGCTGGGTGTGGCAGACCCACCTGGGGATTGTTGCCAGCAGCATAAGAGGCAGAACTGGCGGAGAATAAGGCTTTTGGGAGCTGGTGGAAGCTGTAAGGAGCTGTTGGTTGTTCTGGAGGAGCTCGTCACGCTGGCCTTCCTGACGAACTTGTCTGTTTTCATCCTCCAAGGAGCTCAGGACCTCATTGGCACTGAGAACGGCTTTGGTTCACTTTTGGGGAGCTCTGGTTCCTCTGAGTCACTTCCCAGCTCCAGTGAAGATCGCACAGCCTGCTAGTACAGATCCTTCATCCTGCAGGCACAGACTTCTTAAATTTCACCACTGACCTTTCGGCCTTCACAGCAGATCTGTGAAACAGGCCTGCATAAGATATTGTTATGGGCTCTAGGCCTCTAGTTGGACTCATGGGAGTCATCATGACGAGCTCTAGGTCTTCAGCTGGACTCATGTAGTCCATTGTTATGGGATCCAGGCCCTCAGCTGGATTCCTTGTTCTTAGTGTGTGGACAGACTTCCGACACTCTTTTGTTCATCATTATTTGGGTGACTATTATAAATAATCATATAAAGTATGTCCTGTATTATATTGTTCCCCTTGCAAAATAAGCCCCAAAACAACACAGACCCCAAATTGAAAGACCCAATCCAAAAATGGGCATCTGAAGGCTGGGGGTGTGGCTCAGTGGTAGGGCTCTTGCCTTGCATGCAGAAGCTCCTGAGTTTGATCCCCAGCACCACATACATAAAAAACAATAATAACAATAATAAATAAATTTCAAAAATGGGCATCTGAGATGAGTACACAATTCTCACATGAAGAAATACAAGTGGCAAATAAATGCATGAAAACAATGTTCAACATCACTGGTCATTTGAGAGCTGTAAATGGAAACAACACTGAGATCTCATCTCATCCCAGTAAGAATGGCTTCCATCAAGAAATCAACTAATAACAAATCCTGGAGGGGCTGTGGGGAAAAAGCAACCCTTCTCCACTGTTGGTGGAAATGTAGACTGGTGCAACCACTATGGAAATCCGTCTGGAGATTCCTCAAAAACTAGGATCAGAGGTCCCATTTAGACCAACCATCCTTCCCAGAAGAATTAAAAGCTTCACACCATAGCAATATATGCACACCCATGTTTATAGCAGCACAGTTTGTAATAGCTAAATCCTGGAAACAACCCAAATGCCCACCAACCGAGGAATGGATAAAAAATATGTGGTATTTTTATACAATGGAGTATTACTGCTCAGCTCTGAAAAACAGATAAACTTGAGACATTTGTAGGGAAATGGATGAGACTTGCGTACATACTTAAAAGTGAAATAAATCAGCCTCATGTGTATAAGAATCATATTGTCTCCCTGGTATAAGAAGCTGAAAGAGTAAATAAGACCCAAAAAGAAAGAGAAAGAAAAATAATTTTAATACCAAGACAGAGTAATGGAGAGGGTACAGTCTCAGAACAGAGGAGATTGTGCTAAACTAGGGTAGTTAACAACTTTACACTGATTAGATACAAAGATGGTATTGCTGTGTAGAGTTGCCTACTCATGACTACACACAAAGTTCCTGATAAAATGGTAGTTAATACAATTGGATTTTGTCAAGTTTTTTTTTAAAGGAAAGAATAACAGTTTTAAAAAGAAAAGAATAACATGAACAGAAAGTTGGTGTAATTTTGAAAATTGCCCACCTTCCTGGCTCTTTGCCTCACTTTGTTCTCTTATAGGTCAGAAAAAAGTTGAAATCACTGCAGATAAATCTCAATGTTGCCCGTGAACTCTTAGAAATGGCCCTCCAAAATCTCAGGGAGAATAGGAAACCATATGAAGTAATATTTCCACTGCACCTGCCACTGTTCAAGAAACCTTGTGCTTAAAGCAACCGTTCTGTCTATATTTTCTTTAGAAATACTCCCTCTCAAGAGATCACAGGTCATGCAGAAAACTTGCTCAGCAATGAAATTAGCAATAGGTCCTCCACTAAGTCACAGAAGCAACTATGTATATAAATAAATTGACAGTGGGCTTAAATCAGAAAATAACCTTCTGCAGAAGTCCCTGGAGCTGCATGATTTTAGCTCAATATTCGAGGTCACTAACCTTACATCAGTGCCTTTGCTTTCCCTACACCCAGAGGAGCAGAGCTGTTAACACCCCTGGCTCTGCCACCCCGTGCAGAGTCTTGGGACACCTTGTCCGCGCCACACCCAAGGCTGAGCCTACCAAGAGAATGGTTCGGCATAGAGTATCCAATGCGTGTGCCCTTCCTCTTCAAGGTTTTCTGCTGTTGGGGCTGGGGATATAGCTCAGTGGAATAAGCGCTTGCCTAGCAAGCACAGGGTCCTGAGTTCGATCCCCAGTACCGCAAAAAAAAAAAAAAAAAAGGTTTTCTGCTGCAGTCTCTGCCGGCATCTTCAGAAAGGTTTTAATGAGATCACTTTGATGGAGTGATTGATTCCCCTGTATGTGTGCCTAGTGTCTGGAATAAGGACTCATAAAGATGAGTTGAGCTCCAAAGCTCACACACTAGAGGGGAAGACAGAAGTTACAAAAAAGCAAAGAAAATAGAAAAGAAGTTGCTAATTCGAGGGCAGGAAGCTAACTGCTAAAGACATCAAAGGTGCTGTGAGTACAGAGACACAGCTCCTCCTAGAAGAAATCATTCAGGGAAAATCATTCCCAAGAGAGGCTCCTCATCTGAACCATAGGAGATGGGCGGGGCTTCTTTGAAATCAATGGGAAGATAGTATTTTGGAGAAAAATAAGAGCGTAGGCGAGTCTATTCAGTGGTGAACCAGAGTGAAACAGCAAGAGACCAGAGAGCTGGTAAGGCCCGTCGGAAGAGCCGGAGGGTGAGGACCACAGCCGGAGAAGGACCTCTCTGAGACAGGAGAGATGGGGTGGGTGCTGGGTCCTAGAACTACTAAACCCACTTGCAGGAAGCTTGAAACAATAGGTTTCTCACATAGTATGTATATGTTACAGCAACAAAATTGACATAGCATACTCCACATTTAAATACAAGTGTTAAGGAAGATGGCGACCGGGTGAGCAGCAAGGGAGCGAACCTCCTTAATAAACACCACCAGCTCGAGACAGACTTGGTGAGCGTGAATGCCGGAACCTCGGCTGGGAAGTTTAAACTGGGCGTATTTCTCTGAGATGCCGGGGGAGATGTGGTAGGGCGGACCAGGCTGCCGGGGCGAGACGTGGGAAAGTCCCAGACG
>PVLD010007635.1:0-89867 GCA_004027595.1 Dinomys branickii | reverse complement strand
CAACAGAAAAAAAAAAAACACCGCTTGTTGCTGCTTTACATATTGTTATCTTCGAAGTGTGTGTTCAGGCTAACACATACAGATATACACTATTAATCTAATATCCTGTCTTCGATTATTGCTTAGCATTAAGTGATATAATACAATTATCTGTCATATTGTTTAGAAGAATCTACCAAGAATAAAGGGAGAGGTTGGGTGTGGCGGCCACACATGTGCTAAGAAGTCAGATAATCAGGATGAGTACAGCTGTGTCAGTTTTGACTGCTCAAAATATTACTGATGACTTTGAAAATACCAAAATATATAACAATAAAATTCAAAGCTATTTAGCTAGGCGAACTTGGGCCTATTTTTAAAAGAGAGAAATAGATATTAATTTAAAACACTATAAACAGAAAATCTGGTTGATATTCTAGAGACCATTTATCTGTCCCTGTAAGAGTTAGGAAGTCTGTGAGATTTTGTTGTCTGCTGGTTTGTTTGTTTTTAAATCTGGTAAACAGTGTGATCGGTTCTTCTTCCCTTGAAGAATCTGCTTAATTGGCGAGATGGGCTCTCTGTTCTATTATGTGTATGATTAGTATTTTTATAGTGACTGGAGTTTTTTTTTAACTAAATCAGTGTCATGCCATAGTAATAATAGAAAAGAAGCCAAAGCAAAATTCTTTATTAACCCATGTAAATGAGGTTATAAACAAGTGGGATCTCGATTGTGGTGGCTGCTTATCGAGCTCTTGTCCAGAAGGTGGCAACATTTCCTTAAGAATTTTCGGGAAAACACTTCCAAAAATGACAATTTATCTCAGGTCATTGTGTTTTGTTCTCTTACCAAAGATGCAGCACAAAAATGTGTGGTCTCCACACCCATCCTCTCCCTCTATTCTTGATAGATTAAAGAAAATATTGTTTCTCATCTTCTCTGGGGAACACATTTAAATCAGTAAGATTTTCAGGCTGGAATATGTTGATGTCACAATGTATTTATGTAGCTGGAAATTTTAGACTGTCTCCCTGCTTCACCCCAGCCTCTGGAGGAGGGTTGTTTGCTGGAGAAGGGGGTCTGTGTGATGTTTGTTACACTCATGCCATTCAATCAGAGGCCCACAGCTGGATGTATCATCCTTCCTGAGAATCCCATCCTCCAGACAGCTTTTTGCAATGGCTCTCTTGCTTCTGATTGCTTTTCATGCTGCTGAGATTCAGAAGTAAGAGGGAAGTGAGTGAAGACCCTTGACTGGGCTGGAGAAATAAATAAAGATGAAACAGTGGAAGAGGCCAGCGAGATCTGACTATTCAGAGTCCTGGATGCAGTATAGTGTGCACATAGCAAGTTGGAAAATACTGTTCCAGGAGTGGGAGATGTTGGCATGTTTATATCCAGCCCACATCACCCCTACGTCCCCATTTCCCAGTAAGTTTTAATTTTTGCACAGAGTCGTGGTTGTAGATAGACATACACACAGTAAGGCACTGGTCTAAAGTAACTTTGAGAACTGCTATTGTTTTACCTATGATTTGTTTCTAACCAGAATATCTATGTGGAACATCCTCATTTTCCTAATTTAAAGGGAAAGCATGAGCCAAAAGTTGAAAAGGAAAGTTTGATAATGCCAAATATTTAAAATGGTAGATAATGCCAATCATTCTGATCTGATCGTTACACATTGTATGTTATAGGTATTGAAATGTCACATGTTATCCCATAAGTATAATAATTACTGTGTCAATTAAAATAAAAGCATGGTAAAAAAAAAGTACAGAACGTTTGAGTGAAATACTATTTAGTTATAGGAATTCCTGTAAATTACGGCAAAAAATAAGATTAACATTTTAAATTGTATATGGAGTGATTGTGGCCATGCCTTTTATGTTGGAAAGATAAACAGTATGTTCATTTCCTATAGATCTCTCACTTGGCGGTCTTACTGCTCTCAGTCTCTTGCCTTCTCCCTCAAACATACCCATATGAATACACACACACACACACACACACACACACACACACACACACACACGAGTTTCCCGGAGGATTTCAGCTCCTTTCCTCTGGTTCAGGTTTCTCCATTGCAATTTATAATTACCCTTGGGCAAAGAATAGGCAATAGCCTTTTCAACCTCTTCATAGGTGGGTCTATGATAGGCCCATGGAGCTTTCCAGAAGCTCTTTGTTTCCCAACCTCCTCCTGGTACTCGGGGGGGGGGGCTGAATCAGAAAATGCATCTGTACCACTAAGAATCCTGAAAGTTACTGAATGATGAAGACATACCAGACCTCAGGCCAAAATTCTGTAAATGAAGCCCAGATTGCTTATTCAATATGGAAAAATGACTACTAAAGAGGTGGCTGTAGTAGCATGCCTGCACTTCCACTGTTGACACCAGCACTGAGGTCCCAGTGGAATTCATTTACTGTCCGTCAGTAGGAGGTTATAAACTTGAATTACAATGGTACGTGTGAAACTCAGCCTTAGTCAATATTTACACATAATGATAGTTCTCATCAAGGCATAAGGACTTAGTTATGAAATGATTATACATCACAATCCATCTATAAACAGGATTTTAATTGCCATCGACAGCAGTAACAGCAAACATGTATTGAGGAGCTACCCTGTGCTGTAATTGAATTAATGAATGAGTTAATCAGTATTTCCTTTGCCCAGAAACACTTGTTCAAGTTCAATCTCCATCATATCACATAGGACCAGGTCAAGAATCCTGGACAAAGATTAACTTTTCCCAGAATATGAAGAGGTTTTTGCTGGTGTTTGTAAGTGGAACTAAGTTTTCCCAGCAGTACCAGCCTGACAGGGCACATTCAGAAGCCTCTGTCTACAGTGGCCTCTTGCACAACTCCCAGCAGTGGGGTGTCTGGATATGGAGGCCCTTAGGTCCCTGGAAGAGTCTGCACGTGGGGCAGGTTGGTCTGGCCGTTCCTCTCACTATAGCGTCCTGTGTCTTCCCTCACCATTTGTCTGCGGTGTATCTTTGCAAGGCTCTCAGTAGTTCCTGGTAAACAAGAGCTCACCTGTGTTACCGAGTCCTCCGGGCTCCTTCTAGCTGGTACTGCACATCACACCGTCCTGTGGCAGAGCTGCCCCCCTCCCCCAGTGCCCTCTGCTGGCGCTGACTCGGTGATTGCTCTGGCCATGGAAGGAATGAAGTCCTTCCGAACATTCAGTTGGACTGTGGGCTGAGAGGTAGGGTGTTTGCAGGTTCCTGTCATGGTTTTGGTTGCATGACTCTTTCATTTTATCTTTCTCATTTCATATTCCATTTAATTCACTCCTACTCCCAAGCTTCATGAACCTGTGCCCGGAGTCACTGCAGGGTTGGGCGGGAAGGTGCACAGCGGCACTGCCCTGAAACACCCATGATTGTCTCTTGCTTCTCACAATTAGTCCATGTCCCTGGACCTGATGCACCTTGACTACGGCTCTGGTGACTTCTATGCTGGGGAAAGTCGGTCCCACCCTGTTCCCAGGCCAAGATGTCAAGGGCAGCTCTTGTCCCTGCTTATTTATGAGACCAACAAGACAGGATATTTTGCTGAGATTTCAATTCTGCTTCTTTCTCTAAGTCACTCAGTCTTCTATTCCTAACAGAAATCTGAGGCTTGCCGTCTCTTGCTTCCAAAGCAGAAACTTTTCCTTTTTTTGGAAAAGTCTAAGCTCAGGTGAAATTCCATGTCCGCAGAGAAGGAAGGAGCACACTGAGAACGGAGGGAAAGGATCATTCATACTGGACTGGAAGTTAGAGTTCTGTCAGCAGTGCGGAGCATGTACCTCCCAGGGGCAGCCACCCAATGGCGGCTCACACTTGGACGGCATGCTTTTCTGATGTGTCTCAGAGACAGTGGGCTTCCAGTGTGCCAGATATTTTCTGAGGCCCAGATAAGGCTGAACTGCCATATAAAGGCCCAGGAGTAGGGCAAGTCTGCGCTGTTTGTGTTCTCCAGTGTCTTATGGCCAGTGGGGCCTCTTCAGTGGCTGGTACTGTATGAAAGCCTGTGGGTAAGGAGCTCCAATAATGACTGAGTTTGCCCTTTTATTCATCAGAGGGAGTGGTTCTTGGCATTTAATTTAAATTGATGTAAAGAAAAATAAGGAAACTTAGTGTTTCTTGGGCCCTCTGTTCTAGTGAGTGGCTGTTGACACTCTGTCCAGTTTCTGCTTCCCTCAGGATGGCCCAGTGCAAATAAAATTCTTGCTTTACCCTGGCAGGCTTCATTTCACGTCGTGAACATGCTCAGTGGACAATTCTGGGGGGCCTTGGATTTCTGAGTATGAGAATTACTGAGCATTCAGAATCCACATTTTTGATACAGAAAAGTAGTTCTTTTATTGTCTAGGTCACACAAACGCAGCAGGTTGAACTTGTTATGTGCATTAAATTTACTTAGTAGTTTGGGAGCCTGCAGAGAGAAGGGTAGGAAATACAGACAGCCAGAGGCAGAAGAAGTGGGTGAACAATGGTTTGGGCTGTGAAATGTAGTTCAGCCTTCCACGGGACAGCCTGGTTTAGGAGGGAGGCTTTAGCTGTTATTTGTTATCGCCTCCTGATATTATGCGACTTTCTCTGGCAGCCTGCACAGCTTTGAAGGAAACATGAGTTGTGTGCCATATTCCAAATTGTGTATGTGGAATCGATTGCTATGTATTTTCCTAAACCACTCGGCCTGGATCTTGGAAGTTAAACAATGGCTGTCTTTCTCTATTTTCTTTCTTCGTGCAGGTTTCTTGCACATAACAGCTGATTGCCAGTGACGGTGCAGAAGGCGTGAAGGCCCTTCCTTTGGGCAGCTTTAATCCTGTAGGAGTGCATGTAGAATCCTAGTGGCACAGGAAAAGCCGGTTAAGAAGGAGCCTTCCTAGTAACGTCTCTCTTTACTAAGAAAATGCGGGAGACCGGACAAACGGAGGGAAGTGTGCGTGCTGAAGTACACATGCTTGGGCCGTGTGCTCTTCCCCTTTGTCCTGTCTTTATTTTGTCAGGAAGTCTTGGACCTTTACTGATCACTCCCCCTAGCTCCTACCCTGGGAATGGTAATGATCAGACATACAGTAATACAGAATGATACAAAATAATTTGTCCAAGTAATACATAATCTGTCTCTCGGGTGATTAAGCTCACTTGTCTGGTTGATCATTTTCTTTCTTTTTACTAATCAGATTTTTTCAGAAAAAAATTATAAATTTGTCTTCTCTACACTGTGCTTTGGCCATGTGAATGAAGAAGCCAGAGTTTAGGAGATGTAAGAAGCAACACTATTGAAAAACCTCCATTCTAACTGTAAAGAGAACAGGTAAACCCCGGGTGAAGGTGCAGAGAAGATGTGGGCCTCTGTGAAATAGCCTTTATATGTCAAGTATTTCTTATGTGTTATTTCATTGACTCTTCACAACTTTGTGGGCCAGGTGCTGGAGTAACCACTTTGTAGGTGAGGAAATTGAGCCTAAGAGAGGTTACATACTGCTTCAGGGCTAATGTAGGCAGTTCAGGGAACCAGAATTTAAATATGGTTTATTTGTACCTAAAGTCCATACTCTTTGCATTCTACCGTGCCTCCTTTCAGACTCAGAAATTGAACACGGAGGGCAGCTGCTGCGGAGAGAGGTATAAGACAAATCTAGAATTACAGGATTGTAGGTAGCTGGTAATGACATGGAACCTACAAAGTAACTGGCCAATGATTGATCACATTATGAGACAGAGATCTGACAGCTCATCTCAGAGCATAGGCTAAATGGTGGGGTTTAGATTAAAGTGTTTGAGAAATCCACAAGAATGTTAAAGTATAATCACTTTCTATTGCTTTATTTAAGTCATGAAAAGATTAACACGCACTAAGCTAAACTGAAGTGACAGGAGCAAAGCTAACAAGAAGTAATTTTGCTTTTGACAGATCCCCTTCCTTATTCCTCCACTCGCTCCAGATGGAAGATAACGTAAACTTTATATCATAGGAATAAGTGCCTACTGATTGATTAAACATTGATGATAACGTGCTGCCTCCATCTGTATAGGAGAGTGGCTGTTTTCAGAATTAACCCTTGTATGGATCTGACACATGTTATCACACTGCATCCTGAGTTTTGGAAGCCAGACTGCCCACAGCTGTGCAATTATGTAAACTAGGCTATTTTCCAGACATCATTTGCATGCAATGGTAAAAAGCTACTTTTGTGGTTTAGTTTAGATACAACACACATTGGAATACAGTTATTGACTTCATTTTTTCACATGCACACGATGCCTCCTAATTATTTGGGATTTTCCCTCCATTCCACAATAAACCGATTTTCTCTAAATAAAGTTCACCATAAAGGAGTTTCCAATATAGACAATACAAGGATCTTTCACTCGAGGTTTTTTCTTATCAAGGCAGTCTTTTTGGTCTTATGGGAAATGCATGTATCTTTCTCCTTGCAGTCAGAGTAGAAAAACAGGGGCATGTATTTATTTTTTTCTTTGATCAGAACAGCCGTATTTCTATAGTGCACATTTGTTTTTTGTATTGTAATTTTAGGTCTTCAGAATTGTTGTTGGTTTTTACCTAAAGTTCATCTCCTCTGAAGACCTGGTCTTAACTGATGTCCTAGATAGAGACCTAATCGGTAGTCTCGTTTCTGCCACATATCAGTATTGAAAGCCTAGTGGCATAATCCAAAGTACTCATTTTCCCCCTATTCGTCAACAACTTACTGAACAACTACCATCAGCAAAATCTTACTGCACACTGTTGAGGGCCACAAAAATATGAAACACAATTACTACCTTGAAAATTCAGTAGCGAAAATCAAAGGTGCATACATAGATCCAGATACCAGACAGATGAGGAGAATTGCTGTGAAAGGGAGTAAGAAAGCAGAGGGGGCCTCGGGCCACAGAGATATTTAATAAAAGGCCATTTGCTGTCAATGCATTCTGCACAAACCTAGCTAAGTCTTTGAACATTTGTTTTCTCTCCTCTGTTCTAATCCAGGGCTTCACTTTATTGATGTCATATCAGAAGTTATTCTGTCCTCAAAAATTGAAGAGTAGTCTTGTACAAGTTTCAAGTTCCCTTTTATTCTTGGAGTAAAATTGGAGAGCAGTATATTAGTGCTAAGAAATTGCGGATTTCTAACTAGCAAGCATTCTGGACTTCAGTAGCCGTGAATTGAAAGTAGCTTACTGAGGAAATGGGCACGTCTAGGTTGGCAAGAAGTATGATTAAATAGGTAGGATAAGATATTGGATGTTATTTCTGCAACTGTCCTTTTCTCACTGGGTAGCCCCTTAATTGCTCTGTATTTTAGTTTTTATAGCAATAAAATGCAGATACTAAGCTTTCAGAAGCCATTATTGGAAATTAATGGTACACTAAGTCTTTAATAATATTTTAAAAGAGCATCATTTGATCAATGCTCAGGTACACAATCCAAGAAGATAAATTAAAATGTCCTTGAAGTAATGTCATGAAGATACTATAAATATATAAAAATGTACAATGAACACTGGACATCTACAGCTTGAAATGCCACTGGAAACCTCAAATCCAGCATACTGTTCTAGGCTCATCATTTTCCCTATGTCTTCTTATTCCTTGTTCATTTTTCCAAAGTATGGCAGTCTCCTAAGTTTCTCCTCTTCATACATCAAATCAATTGCTAAGTCCCAATAATCCAGCCCCTTAAATGCTTCTCACATCTGCATCATGTTTTCTGTTCTCACTGCCATTGCCATAGCTCTGTCACGGCTCCTCTTCGAGAACGGGGCAGTACTTCCCGTTGCCTTAAATCTTGCCCCACTGCTTTCTGTCTTTATATTTCTACCGGGATAATTTGTGTAAAGCATAAATCTGATCAAGTCATTCTCCTCTTAGAAATCACTGACAGAGAATAAATGCCAAGTTCCTTAATATAGGACCAGCATCCCTCTGTGAACTGCCTGTAGCTCTCTCCTCTCCATCCCCTGCCACAACTCGTGTTAGAGTGAAATTCCAGCACTGTGGCCTTCTCTGCAACCTCCCCCCATCACAAAACACCTGTGTCTCTGGATCCCTCACATGAGTGAGCCTTTTTCCTAATATTATCTCTACCTGAAATACTAGTTCTGAATTCAGGCCCCAAATAATTTCCTCTTGAAAGTTTCTCCTGCCTCACCTTCCCTAAAAGCTCAATTTGATCCCCTACCTCTATGATCTCAGTGTATCATTTGATGCCCTTATTACTAACCTCACTATTGAAAAACCTAGCTATGGATGGACAAATCCTGTCACTATATGTAGGCACTCAAGAACTTGGGATGTGTCTGACTTTTCTTGGTATTTTCAACACCTCAGCACAGAAGGTATTTAATGTATGTTTAGTATCTTTAGAATCTCTGACAGGTCATAACTTGCCCACTAGTGTACAAAGAATTTCTAACGCTATCCATGGAGGGAAACTATCCCTTCATTCTATCGCATCTCTTGACTTTTACTCCCAAGGGACACAGTTCTCTAACCACAAAGACACCAAAATGCCGAGAACTTGTGTTTGACCTGGTGGATCAGTTACACAGGAATTGCTGAGGTCTCTGAACTCAGAGGGGGAGTCTTTGATGGACTGGCTGATTGAGCAATTAAAGGGCTGTTGACTTTTGGTTTCTAGGAGTTATAGGGTATGTGAAGTTTCTTGGTAGACAGGAAAACAAGGAGCTGCTTCCCCACATGGTGCAGTACCTGTGAGCTACCCTGGCATTGTGGCTGCATCTTGGGAATCTACATGTTACTCGGGTTACTCAGTAACAGGTGGTCTCTAACTGCAGCTCATGGTTGAAGATGGCACTGCACTAATACCTTGTGTTTGTGATCTGCTCCAATCTGATGCTCTGAACTTAAGATGAAGTCCTTTGTGTACCTGCTTTGTGTAGTCTTCCAAGATAGGTAAGACAGAGAGGGTAAAAGTAAAGCTTTCGGATTGAACTGAGTGAATTCAAACTCCTTCACATGGCTAATAAACCCTTGCGGATCTCTCCGTCGCTACGTCCCTGCACTCTTCCCTCCATCTGCAGTACACTCTGCTCCCACCCGCTGCACTGGTGGTTTTGCTTTCTGTCCACCGCTGAACGGAGGCTGACCTTGTGACTGACTGATCAACAGCACACAATGCATGTGGTTCTAGTTCCCGCCTTGCCGTTAAAAGGAAACTCCACCTCCTCCCTGGAAAGCTCAGTGCAGTGCTGGCAGAAGCCAGAGCAGCTGTGTGGCCAGCAGATATGAGTGAGAACCAAGTCCCAGCTGGGTCCCGCAGTTGCTAACAGGAACCTAATTTCTGACATGTGAGTGGTTTACCTTAGAAGCAGCTCTTCCCACTCTACCTGAGTGGCCCCAGCTGATACCACATGAAGCTGAAAGGCACTGTCCCAAAAAGTCCCACCTAAATTGTAAAACCATGAGCAAACAAATGCGTGTCAGTACTGTGAGCCACTGCCTGGGTGCTGATGGGGCGTCAGCAGTAGAGAGCTGGGAGCTTTGCCACCTCCCAAGCTCCCTTCTGCCTCTGGACCCTTGAACAGGGCCTTTCTCTACTTGAAGTGATTTTTGATTTTCTGTCTGTGACATGGCTACTCATTTTCATTCTTAGTGCCCACTGAGTCTGATCCCCAAAACAATTTACTAGGGCTGGTTTTGTGTTTTAATCTCTGACTCATCACTGAGTGTTTGTTTAACCTTGAGCAAATTATCCAAATGCGCCGAGACTCAGCTGTCCTTATCTTTAAAATGGGAGGTGTATAGAGAGTAACTACCTGGCAGGTTTGTGGATGGGATTGAATGAAACAGTCTACGTGGAGTATTTATTGCAGTGCCTCGCACACAGTAGGCACTTCATAATAATACGTGAGTGATTGGTCTCAGCCTAAGAGGGAGTTTTATCTGGGATGTCTTTAGCTCCCAGGCCACACAGAAATACTGATACATGCGTGGTGGTGTGGGTGTATCCTGAAACATTAGTTACTCTTGGATGAGGAGAGCTAAGTGTCATCTGTATGGATGGGCTTCAGACTCTCAAGTAGCTTTGGGACTGGAGGTGACAGTGGTGGCCCCTTTTAAGAGACCTGAGTCTGGTGTGGTGTTATAATTCTATAATACAACGCTTGTCATCTCTTTTCGTTTGTGCAGTTCTTCTCCTGTGCCGGACAGGAGAGCCCGGGGAAGGTAATGACTCTCATTTGTATTAGTTAGGGTCTCAACCTGCTCTGAAATATTCTTCATTAGGCTTGTATGCCACATTTGTTTTCATTACTCTTGTGCTTCCAAAACCCTTTGCTGCTGCCTTTTTCTGGACCTTTCTCTCTGCAGATCCCCCCCACCCCTGTGTCATTTATTTTATTTTTATACAACATACAGTTCTTATCATCACTGGCACAACATTATTTCCCTGCTTCCCAGAACTAGGTCTGCACTGGGACAAGATACCGCTGACTCTGTCCTACCTTCGCAGATGCCTCTGCCCATCCATCTTCCCACCTGGCTGAGTGCGCTGACCTGGAACTCATCCTCCATAATTGCACACACACAGACTCGTGACGGTTTGAACTTTTAAATGACTCTGTTCAATGGTGACGATCGCTCCTCGGACCACAGTTGAATTACAGAGAAAATGTTTGATTGGAAAAATGCTGTTTTTCCCTTCTGAGAGCAATCAGACAACTAATAAACAATAAGGAATGTCTTGCAATGTCTAGGTTTGTGTGCAGTCTCTAAAGAAAAAGGCATCAGCTCAATATGCCTGAAAACTCAGGACACAGCTGCCTGGGAGCTGCAGGTTCACCTGGAGAAAGGGAGAAGTCGGGGACCTGTGTGGGGTCCCACCCTGTTGACACTTCCAGAGCCTGATGCAAGTCCATGCTTAGCCTCTTCCATCTCTATGCTCCTGATAATTGCAAATGGCCCTGTCTAGAGCAGCCATCTCTCTCAGAATGGACACAGAGCTCTCCTTCAAGGTGCCATTGTGAAAGTGGAACATATTTGGTATGTACTACAGCCCTGGCTCCCACGTGGCCGTCTCACAGTAACAAATGTAATTCTGCTAGTAACTGTTTTGGTAAATGAGTCATATTGTAGCAATCTTCATGAATCAAAGATAATTATATTTTTCCTCAGTTAGCACTGGTTAAGAAAACTCTCTCATTCTTCAATTAGCTGTCTTTTCACTCTGGTATTTATCCAGAGGGTCTTTCACATAATTTTAACCTAGATCCTGTCTCCTTTTACCCAATCAGTTCATGTCTTTTTGATTTTTATGCCTCCCTGTGTTTTCCTGTATATTCTTCATCATTGTTCTTCTCTTTACACTCATGGAAACCACCATAGTGGATTAAATTAGGTTTGCCCAGAGGGGACAGAGATAATATTCTTCCACAGCCAGGAGAGTTATTTATAAACCATGGCATTAGTTTTTCATTCTTCAAAGAGAAAGTTATTTATATCGTATTCATCTAATACTAACTTAAAATCTTCCAAAAGACCATGGAATGGAAATAGAATTGCCTTTAATTATAGCTAATATTTTTTGACCATATGTACCAGAAGACTATCAAGAGCTTTATTTATTCCATTTTTGACATGTCACAGTGACTCTGTGGATTAGCTATTATTTTCTCCATTTAACAGATGAACAACTGAGGCTTAGAGGTGAAATGGTTTGACTAAGGTCATCAGCTGTGGCAGAAATATTAGAACCAAGCCATGATTTGAGCGTCTGTTATACAGAGCCTACTTTTTGGTCTTAGTCTGTTTGTGCTTCAGTAACAAATGACTGGAAACTAGATAATTTACCAATAGCCTATGTTGATTCCTGTATTTCTGGAGACTGGAAAGAAAAACATCAAGGAGCTAGAAGTTTCTGAGTATGATGAGAGCTGCCTCTCTCTCTACTTCTGAGATGTTGGTTACCTTGTCCCTGTGTCCTGCACTGCAAAAGGCAAAGGATGAAAGAGGCCACATACATATGAAGCCTTGTTAGTGGAGTTCTTGGGACCTAGTCATCTCCTAAAGCCCTCTTGTCTATTACTCTTGCTTTGGGATTAAGTTTCAACATAATTGCAGCAGGAGACCCAGACCTTCAGATCTCGAGAGTTCTCTTACTTGGTACAGCACACTGTCACTTTTCTGCTCTAGCCCATTTCAAAGCTGGCATGGAGTTGTCAGACGGTAGGTTTACATTTGAGAGTCAGCTGTGATTTGCTCCAGAACACATGACTCGGGGACCTGCAGGAGGTGAGGCAGGGCCAGGCCTCTCCAGCTTCCATTTCTTAACCCACAGGTGCTTTTCCTGATTATATCTGAGCCTTGCAAAAGTGGAATACAGATCATTTTGTTGTTGAGGCCTTTGAGCTCACCTTTGTGTCTTGGTCTCTTGTTCCTGGTCCTTACCTTTTTAGAAATCACCCATGACAGATCTTTCCTTCAAAGATTCTAATACATTTGTCCAGGGCCTGGGTCCAGGTAGCAGGTAGTTTCAATGTGCAGAGAGGTTATGGTGCTCAGACCTTAACACACACAGTAATTACCCAGATTCTGATTTAGTGGGTCTGGCTGGGGCCAGTCTGTAATTCTACAGAGTTCACAGGGACTGTGTGTGGTTTGGAGGAGCATCCCCCACAGGCCCATGGGTTAAAGGCTCGTTTGCCAGCCTGCAGTGCTATTACAAGATGGAGCAATCTTTAGGAGGCAGGGCCTAGTGGGAGGAAGAGAGGCTGCTGTGTCCTTGAAGCAATACTGGGAACCCAGCTACTTCCTGTGTCTCTCTTCCCAGTTGCCATGAGGGGAGCAGCTGTGCTCTGTCCTGGCTATCTACCATGGTATTCTGCCCTGCCACAGGCCCAACAGTAATGCAAAGTTAGAGATCTCAGAGATTTGGCTTCAACAGGTCTGGAGTGCAGCTGAAGCACCAGCATTTTAAAATCCCTCTTCCTGTGGTATTAAGGAGCTGCTCAAGTTGGGAACCTGTCTGAGAGGGCTTGATTCCCTATTTGTCCACATCAAAACTTGCTCTCTGATGTGTTGGGTATGTGGACCTAATTCTGGGCCTCCAGAGTCAGGAGTGTTTTGGGAGGGGCTGGAGGACCCATTTTCTTTAGACTCCCCCCACGCTGCTTCCTAGCTAAGATTTGCCTTTCCACTAGGCCTTGATCACTGTGTGGCCCCAAAGGTGCAGCTCTTTGCTTGCTAGGTGACTTTGGGCAAATCTTCCCACCATTCTGAGTCTCAATTTCTTCACTGTGAGAAAGTGAAACCAAGTGCCCATGAAGGTCTGTAATTTGTCAGGCACCCTCGGTTGTACCAGAACAGAGGAATCTTCCTTCTGGGGAAGATTTGTGATTGCTGGTGCTTTGGGAAGGTGGGGGCTTGGGAGGCAGGTGGGAAGGCAGGTTGGAGGAGGAGGTGGTGCCTGCTACAGGGGCCTCTCTTCCTCATGGGGAGACTTTGCCCTATCCCACAACCGCATCCATTGGAGATGGACCATGCAAAGCTGAAAAAGCCCTCTCTGGGAGACTCTGCCAGGGAACAGCACAGCAGAAAAGTATCTGCCAGCTTCCCAGTCATTTCCAAGGTGATGTTAACACAGGGGCGTCTGCACAGCAGCCTCTTTACCTGTTTCTCCATCTGGGAGCCTCCCTGGTTGTACCGATTCCTCCCCTTGGAACCAGTGAGCCGGTGGATGGATGTGCCTGCATGGCCTCCCAGGGAATTCGTTCAGTATCTTTCACGTCGGTGATATCTGTGAGGAACAGGAAACTGTTTTCCCATCTCATTCACATAATAGATAAGATGAAAAATTAGCTTCTGGATGAGCAACCTGGGGGCTGTTCATTTTGTCATAATAAATAAGGCTGTGCTGATGCTGGCGTTTGTGCAAGTGCTTGGGTACATGCTGCACTTCCTCACCTGAGAGCCCCCCAGCTTCATACTCACTCGTGGTTCCTTTACTCTTTCCTTCAGACCCAGCCCAGAGAGATCTGGGTCTGTAGAGTCATATGGCCACTTAAAGCTTTGCCACTGAGCAAGTCCCTTCCCAGGCCACCGTCCCAACACCTCCACAACACCTCCACACCTTCGCCTTCTACTGAGCTACACCCTGCTCCTGGAGAGTGGACCATGCACTAGTAGAGCCAGTGCCCCCTGAGTTCCATTAGGTATGTGGCCTCTTACATCCCATCCTACACTTCTGAATCAGAATCAGCATTTTTACAAGATCCCAAGTTGATTCATTCCTATGCACATCAAGGTTTGAAGAGCAAAGATGGATCTGCAAATCCTGGAGATGAGGAGTTGGAGATGTAGCCTTTGGCCTGACTCTGGAGACTTCCGGTGCAGCACCCCACCGCCAGGCCATTCTCTCAGTACACACTGTCATTAGCCGGCTGCAGCTCAGGGATGAAGAAGGAGATATGGGCTGAGTCTGTGAATACGGTAAGGATGTGGATGCTGGTGTCCATGTCCATAAATGCTCTGATGTCCTAGAGCAGTGGTGGTAAAATGTTTTAGAGACCAAGTGCCCAAACTGCAACCCCGACTCACTTATCACACAGTGCCACACTGTAATGAATCCTGCATACTGAGGTGTTAGCTTAGAAAACCACATGGCCACTTGGCTTGCATGCGACAGAGGGCTCTGCATGCCCACTGGGGCACTCAGGCCATAGGTTTGCCATCATGATCCTGGACAGAAGGCACTCTGATGCTCTTGCACACAGGAGGAAGGGGCAGGGTATAAGATTTAAGATTTCTCTTTCTTTGGACCGTCTTCTTTAGTATCATGCTTCCTGCTACAAGAAACTGGTGGGTTGGAAGGGGGAAGAGAATGAGAGTTTGGGTTAGTGTCATGTGTATGTTAGCGTTGAGGGTTCCTTGCTGCAGGCTCATATTAAAGATAGGGTTGGGACTGGTTTCTTGGGGCTGCTATAACAAAGCAGCACCACCCACCACCCAGTGCACCAGTTATGTGGCTTAAACAACAGAAGTTGATTGTCTCCCAGCCCTGGAGGCTGGAAGGCTAAGATCAAGGTGTCAGCACGTTGGGTTTCATCTGCAGCCTCTCTCCTTGGCTTACTCCCTGTGTCTTTGTGTGGGTTCCCTCTGTGCATGTCTGTGCCCCAATCTCCTGTTCTTATAAGGAGAGCTCTGAAGTGGACCAAGGGCCCTTGCTGTTGCTTCATCATAACTCACTGACCTGTGTCATGAGAAGGGCTGGTTCCTTCAGCGCCTCTGAGGGCAAATCTGCTTCACGCCATTTGCAGTTTTTGGTTTGCAGGTGCTTCAGTCTGTCTCTGCCTGGCTCTGCCCTCCTTGCGTGGATGTGGCTGTGTCCAGCTCGCCCTCTCTGTAGGTCACCAGTCATGCTGTGTGGGAATCACCTTAGTGGCCCCGTCCGAACCTGCCTACCTCTGCAAAGACTTTCCATTAAGGCAACATTCCGAGGTCCTGGCGAGTAAGACTCCAAGGTCTGCTGTTTTGGAGGATATAACGAACTAACAGGGCTGAAGTTAAGATTTTTGTGTAAACTGCCCCAGTGCGGCTGAGAGAAAGGAACATCGGTATTTTTGGTCCTTCTTTCCCTCTGGAAGCTTTTGAGATCAGAAAGTAGGGGGCTGGTGAGGGGGACAGGGCTGGCAGGGGGGCTGGAAGACAGGGGTGCGGCAAAGGCAGAGCTTTCTGTTGTTTTTGTTGTTGTTGTTTAATGTTTAGAAAACTAAAGAAAGGGAAATCAATTATGGGGCCTACCTGAATTTTATTTCCTCACCCAAAACCAAATTACTCAGCAAACTTATCGCTTGCTGTTGCAGGCTTTGGTATTAAAGAAAACAATCAGGCGGCCAGGATTAATCTCTGACAGCTGCCTTATCTTTAACTTGCACCTTTGTTATTTTCTGATGAGCTTCTCCTTTTTTGCTGCCACGTTGTACCATACCTCACTGGTTCCTTTCATTTTATCATCAGGCAAGAGCAGAGGACCTTTCAGTTTATTAAAAAACCTTTATTTGTGAAGAACAAAGAGGGGGGAAAAGGCAAACAATGAGGTCAGACAATCTCCTTCCTGCCAGGAGTCACTCACCTGTTATTTAGAGTGTTATCAGTTAGGGAGAGACTTGCATCCTGGAAAATGAGGCTCTGACAGGCTACTCGGTTACACACACACACACACACACACACGCATGCACACACCCTCACATCTGACTGACATACAACAACCTCCACAAAAAGGTCCTTGACTAGCAAAGCTGCAGTATTTTCTTTTGTTTCTGAGCTTCTGAAGAAAGCATAGCAAGCCTGTCTGTCTGTCTGTCTCCAGGCTCTCCCACTTTCTCCTACGTAGCCAAGGCTTCTTGTAAAGGAGAAAGCTCTGGCTATTTTAGTGGTCACCTCATTAGGTCCTGTGTGACCAGGAACAACTCGGGGAGCTCTTGGACCATCTACACATCTTCCTCGCCATTTATTATTTTGCGGATAGGTGGGAGGGAACAGCTTTTGCGGAAATCAGTTCCTGCTAGAGGTTATTTGTCGCAGGACCTCACCTGCTGTGTTAAGGTGGCTCCAGTACTTGCTAAAAACATTGCAAATTCCTTAATATTTCCCTGTCTCAGTTTCCTCATCGTGGGGGGCATTCAAGAAGATGATGTTTAAGACTCTTGTGGTTTCTGGACCTGCAGATCCATTTTTCCATAGACCTATTTCCAAATATGGTCGTGTTTAAGTTTCATCGCTGCTTGCTATTAATTGGCTCTGCGGCTTTGAACAAATCACCTCTCTGAGCATTGGACAGTGTGTTCTTTAAGATCTCATGCAGGACCTATGCAATTATGATGCGTATTTACGTACTATTCCACATCAAAGTGCACATCAGAGAGACCTGAGTTCAGGTTAAACCTATGATTATGTCCTCCAGCAGGTAGTGGAGATGAATCCATTTTTTATGGCCATAGTCTCTGAGGATCAGAAACCCGGATCAGATGCATCTTCTGCTCAGACTCTTGCCAGGCCGATGTCGAGGTGTTAACCAGGCTGTGAACTAACCTGGAGCTCAGGTTCTCTTCTGAGTACACTCCAAGGCCAGGGAACGTTCCCAGCTCGAGGCTGGCAGTTCCAACAGTTCCTCCTCATGTGGGTCAGGGGGCAGTTCGATCTCAGGACAGTGGGGCAGTGTTTCTCTGACACGCCATCTTTCTAAACAGCTCCTCTGATTAGGAGAGGCTTACCCTTCGAGAATCTTCACCAGAGGATGATGTCCTTTGTATTCACAGCTCCCTCATGTTCAAGAGGAGGGCGTGACACATCTACAGGCTCGCATATCAGGAGGTCGGGATCCCGGGAGGCAGTCTGAGAACCCCCAATTCTCTGCTCTACTAATGTCTGTCTAGGGTTCACTTCTCCCTATAACCAGTCTTTAATTCTCTGCCCGTTGGTTCAGGAGGGGACAGATCCAGCTGGGATTAGAAGCTCTAAGTCTCTGTCTGCTCTGTTCATCCCACTGAGGAAAGGGGAAATAAGTATGGCTTTCTTGACAGCTACTTTGGAAGACTTGGAGGGTGTCCAGCCCTATGGGAGAGCATGGATAATGCTGTAGAAATGGCTGTTGGCTGAGTATAAGATGACACCTCAACTGGGCCCATCCAGGGGTGATGCGGATCCTATTACAATGCTGATGATCTACTTCTTGGTGCTTAACAGGGTTTACTCAGTGATCTTGAACCCTGCAGCCTCAAGTATTTTCTTGTCTCCAATTTCCTGTGTAAGTGATCCCAATTTAGAAGCTCAAAGCAGGCCTTCCAGTTTTTTGACCTTGTTTCCTGTCAATTTGCCTCTATTTTACTCCAGATCCTAATCTCTGAGGTCCTGACCTTCCTGGTAACCTGATACCCAGATTCTGAATGTCTCCCTTGTTAATATCAGATTCTATCTTTGAGTCTGGGCTGAATTCTAACTGTCATAGGATTTCCTTTGGCAACTCAGGGAGAGGAGCCTAATCCCTTTCCTTAACAAAGATACTTGGACAATGTGAGTTCCTCTCCTGGGTCGTCCTGGACTCCAGTGTGCACCCTCATTCTCCTACCTCTTTCCCACTTCCCTCCATTTTTTTTCTAAGCTTTTGAAGAATTTTTAGGAAGTAAATATGAAAAGGCATGGAAAGAGTCCCGCTTCTTAGTTTAACATTCTTCTGTAAATTCTTGTGAACTTGCTCACAGCATCTGGACTGAGATCAAGTTATATCCTCTCCCTAGGGCCTGATGTTCCAGCCTTACTGGGAGGTTGGGGCTTGGGATCTAAGGATAGAGGTCTTTTCCAGTCCCAAGAGAATCAGCTTCTCTGTTTTGAACACACACACACACACACACACCCCACAATCAAAACCATAGTGAGACACCACTGCACACTCAGGAGGACAGCTATTATTAAAACAACGGAAAGTGATCAGTGTTACTGAGGATGTGATGCAACTGGAACCCTCATGTTTGGCTACTGTACCTGTAAAATGTTGCTTTAATTGTGGAAAACAGTATTGTAGTGCCTCTAAAAGCCAAACAAACAATTTCCATGTAATCCAGGACATCCTACTGCTTACTTCCAAAAACCATAAGAAGCAGGAGCCTAAAGAGATATGTGCATACTTATGTCCACAGCAGCATTGTTCACCATAGCCAAAAGGTGGAACAACCCAACTGTCCTTTGGCAGATGAGCAGAGAAACACGATGGTGAATGCACTCACAAAGGAATATTATTCAGCCACAAAAACATGGGCATTCTGACAGTGCTACAGCATGAGTGAACCTTCAGGACACGAGGCTGAGTAGAGTAAGCCAGGCACAGAAGGACAAATGGTGTATGGTTCCATTTATATGAGATGCGAACATGGTTACATTCTCAGAGGCGGAAAATAGAATGGTTGCTAGGGGGTGGAGGGTGGGAGTATGGGAAGTCTGTTAAACGAGTAGAGAGTTTCTGCCGTAGCTGGGGTGCGCGTCCCCTGAAGGGCCATGTGCTGAAGGCTGGGTTGCCAGCCTGTGGTGTGGTCAGGTTGGGAGACAGTGGGAGCTTTAAGACATGGGGCCTTTGGGGAGGGAGGGAGGTCACCTTGGGCATGCCCTTGAAGGGGGGTTTTGGGGGCACCATTCTTTATATTTTTGCTTCCTCCTTGTTATAAGGTCAGCAGCTTCCTCTGCCATGCTCTCTCAACACGATATAGCTCCTTACCGCAGGCCCAAGAGCAACATGGCCCCTGGCCATAGACTGAAACCTCCACAACTGTAAGCCAAAGTAATTTCTCCACTTTCTAAATTGATTTTTTTTTATAGTAATGGAAAGCTAACATCATTTCTGTTTAGGGTGATGAAAAAGTTTTGGAGGTGGGTTGAGGTGATGTTGCATAGCGTTGTCAAAAAAATTAAATGCCACTGAATTCCACTTGAAAATGGTTAAAAAGTAAATTTTGTTGCACATATTTTAACAAAATACCATGAGCATGTGCATGCATTTTGCAGCACACATGGATAGAGATACAGAAGTCTCATGGAAAAATGACATTTCTTAGCTTATGATACCCTCTTAGAATGAGAGCAAGTTGATGGGAGATCACCAAAGTGTATAAAAGTTCTTTCCAGCTAGATGGCACCATATGAGTTGCATTTGTTTCATACTTTGTGATTAAACACAAAAGCAGCCTTCTAAATGGAAGCACCCCACTCTGCTTTTTGTGATCCACTTCTTAAAAATGCTTAAAGTATGCTTTTCATGCCAAGAATTGCATAACCTGCTCTTTGATTGTGGAATCTGTTTAAAGCAATGTAAAAAAAAAACAGAAAGGAAAAGTAAAATAAATAGAGTCATTACCTCAGGGAAGGAAAGGGTGAAGCTATTCAATATAGGTAGTTGATAAAGCGCTGGCCTTGGAGACAGACCTGGGGTTTGATTGTGTACCAGTGGTTTTATGACATTTTAGCCACTTGAGGCCTCAGTTTTCTCATATATAAAGAAGTTTATTTATTTCTTCTGTGTGCACTGAGCATCTGCTCTGGGGGAAGGACTCTGCTAGGTGGTTCATGCCCAGTGGGAAACACAGGTGTCCTGGCCCTGGTCACTGTGGCACCCGTAAGCTAATATGCCTCCAGCCCATCTGCAGGCTCCACATCTGAGAATTCAACCCAACATGAGTCGAAAATATTTGGAAAAAATATTGTGTCTGTACTGCATGTGCAGACTTCTTTCTGGTCACTATCCCAGAAATAATACAGCCTAAGAACTCATGCATGCATGCTATTTACATTATATTGGATATTACAAGTCATATAGAAATGATTCTAGGCAAATGCAATGTCATCTGATGTATGGTGCTGGAGCATCTTCAGAGTTTGGTCTCTGTTGGGCATCTGGGAACCAACCTCCCACAGATACCGAGGGTCAGCTATGCACTACCGTCTTCATTCACCCCTGCCAAGCTCTGCATTCTCTTCTGTTTATCATGTTTACAGGCATCACTCTCTTCCCGTTTCCTGGCACCACTGCCCTTGGCTGGTTCAACAGGTCCGGGTGTATTTTTATGGCCTCGTAGGCTGTCAGCCCCAGAGGTGAGAGAGGCTAGGGTGAATGGGATACATTACACACAGTGTATGCTCACTAGGTTTCTTCACAGCAGATTTTTCTAATTTTGAAAGGTAGTAACACGATGTTCAATTGGGAGACAGTGGATGACATATAAAAGCCTGTAAGGAGGTCCTTGGCCTAGACCAGGAGAAATGGTGGAGCCTGAGCTCAGGGACTGACAGGGAGAAGGAAGCTGGGGGAGTGGTGCTTAGCAAAGGCCACTGGTCTGGCTTGGAGCTCAGAATCCCAGCTGCCTGCTGGGGACTGTGCAGGCCACACCCACTGGTGGCAGACTGGGAGTATCCAGGCAGGAGGGTGAGGCCGCTGTGGGGAACGTGGAGGCAGGTGGCATGTAGAAGTCCAGGCAGCTGGTGGGTGTTGGAAAAGTGCAAGGCTGGGGTGGGTGGGGTAAAGCACAGGAAGCCAAGGTGGCCGGTGAGCTCAATCAATCAGGTTGAATTAGCTCCCTGCAGGACCCACAGCAGACGGGAGGCTGCCCGGGGTGGAGCAGGGTGGAATTCCCTCATGGCCTGGCAGACTGAAGCAGGACCAGCCCAGGAGGATAGGGACAGGTTAGATTATTAGGGCAGAGCCCTGGGAGGAAAGCATCTGATAAGAACTAGGCACAGGGTGGGGACTTGATTGCAGAGAAAAAGCAGAGGCAAGAATAAAACAGGGCTTGATGTTTATTCAATTCCTGCCTCATGCAGTAAATACCAGTTGTGTACCTATTATGTGCCACTGGGGTGTGGGACAGAGGCTCAGATACTCAGGGCCCCCACATTCTAGCAAGAAAGAATATATGACAGTCAAAAAATAAATGGATAATACCGTAGCAGTAGGCAGAGGAGGCACTTTTCATGTTATTTCAGGAATGATGGGAAGTGGTGATTTGTGTGGAGGTCCCAGGTCCATGCAGAGGACAAGGCCAGGTTCCATAGCCCATGAGCAATGGGGAAGGTGAGGGTTAGGGATGAGGGGACGGGCAGCGGTGCCCTAAGATGATGCTGGAAAAGGAGGCCAGAGCCACATCTAGAAGAATCTGTTGGGTACAACAAAGGGCTTGAATTTAATTTTTAAGAAAAATGGAAAGCCATTCAGGTTTCAGGGAAAGGAAGTGTCTTTTTGTACCTAGAGTGGTTCTGTGGGAACAGAAGTTTATTTCTCATAGTTCTGGAGGCTGCAAGTGTGAGATCAGGGTGCCAGCCTGGCCAGGTTCTGATCTTTTCTGCTGGCACTCAGCACCTTCGTTTTGGTCCTCACAGGGCAGAAAGAGAGCGCAAGTTTCTTTTTTCTTTCTCCTCTTATAACAGCACAACCCCACTGTGGGAGCACCACTCTAAGACTTCATCTAAGCCTAATTACATCCCAGGTCTCCATCTCCAGACACCAGCACATTGAGGGACACCGGAGGCATCAGCAGAGGGATTTTGGGAGAGGGGAACACAGACAGTCAGGCCATAACAGAGAGTAAGTAGCTCTTTCAGAGCCATCTTCTGGCTGCTGCCTGTAGATGGAGTGTGTGTGTGTGTGTGTGTGTGTGTGTGTGTGTGTGTATGTGTGTGTACATGTGTGCGTGTACATGTGTGCTGCTGCAGTGGTGGAGAACAGAACAGGAAGACAAAGGAGGAATGGAAGGAGAGAGAACAGCACAAGGTGACTTTGGTTCCTACTGTTTAAATTACAGCCATCTGAACAGAGGATCAGAGTAATTTCAAATCTCAACACACTTTCCACAGAGGTGGAATGAACCATAACACATACAGAAAAGTGCACATATCTACCAGGCAAAGCTTGATGAGTTTCCACAAGGTGAGCACACCCAGGTCACCAGCACCCAGCTCAATAGCGAGGACAACCCCCCACCAGTCACCACAGCCCTTGATTCTAACAGCCTGGATTAGTCTTTGTACTTAAAATAAATGGAATCACTGGATGCTATTTTAAAGTTGACTCCAAAGCTATTTTGAAGCTTTTTACAAAATGATACCCTAACTTGGAAAGAGGCAGACAAGGGGATAAATGAAGAAAGGCCACTGAAATCCACAAAGGTTCACAAAGGAAATGGCTGCTCATAACAAGTGGTGACCACTTGTTCCAAAGTGTCTTTAAGTTCAGGAAGGAGCCTGGCACGTGACCCCTCACAGCCAAAGCATGTTTGTTTTTCTAGTAGTCTCAGCCCATGTCCTGCTCCACGGCAGACCTGCCTCTTCTTCTGCCAGGAAACATGCAATGGGTGGCCTTAAGCACTGACTGGCTAGGTGGGTGCCTTTCACACTTTGTCTGTGGCAAAACAAAATATAGGAAGATAATAAGCAAGAAGGAGATGAATTTTTATTTCACGTGTATCTTAGTTTTACTTTATTACCATCTTTGGGCTGGACATTCTCTTTATTATTGGGCAGATGAGAAAATGGAGGTTCATAAAGGTGAAATAATTTGCTTAAAGTCACACAAATAAAACATACTTGAGTTATTAATTTTCCTGCTCTAAGATCCAATCTCTTCCTCATATTATGTGACGTGTAGCTATACCAGGATGTCTCAGCATCATCTCTTCCTTTTTCTTTTATCTATATCAAATACAAAAATAATAATATATGTTTCATTCATTCATTCATTCATTCAGCAAATGAGTGAGGCTCCTCTTGTCCCTGAGACTCCTTCTGTGCCAAGCAAAGCTCAGGTGCTAGAGAAACACTGATGCACGAACGCGTACACCCTGCCCTTGTGGAACTTACAGTTCAGCAAGGCAGATGTGTGTTAATCAAACAACCGAGCAAATGTAAAGTAGAAACTGTAAGAGGTGCAAGGCGAGAGAGAGAAAGGTGCTGGGAGACGCTATAACAGGGAGAGAGGGGGAAGCAGGGATTTCTGACACAGGTTCCTAGGGAACATAGTCTTGTAGTGAGTTCCCAGGGTAAGTGGGAGTTCACTGTAGGAAAAGCATTCCAGATAAACCCAGGAGTATGTGCAAATGCCCAGAGGTTGGAGGGATCGTGGAGTATGAGGGTGTGAAACAGCAGTGTGGTCAAGCGCAGATAGCAAGATACGCTGGAGACGGCAGGACAGAGTCTGCAGGCCCCACACCATGGCTGCACCAGCCTGGAAGGCAGTCGGAAGCCAACTCAACCGTGATTTTTCACTGAGTGGCAAAGAAAAAGAACATCACTTTTCAGTTTCCTTTATCATGTCCTTCACTGTAGAGTCTGCTTTACAGCAGAGTGTGAAAGTCCCTTGGAATTAACATTATTTCTTTCCTTTGGGGAAATATGTTCATCCCATAGTGCTCTTTGGAACCGCATTAAAAATAAACACTAAACCAAATTAGACTGCCTAGAAACACAATGATACGAGCTGAACCGAAACCAAGTTGAAATGCTGAGTTCATGTCAGGTTAACAAGACTGCAGATCCACTGATAGTTTAACTTATTTAATTTTTTTATATAAAAGCTCACTGTGCCCGTTGATGAAGCAGATAGTGTTACCCACATTGCACAGTGAACAAGAGGCTACATTACCATTCCAAGACCACTGTTGTTAAGGGGCTTGGTCCCTTCAAGGTCGGTCATGAAGACTCAGACCATATCATTTTGAGTGATTTCGTTTCTACTAATTTCACACTGTATTTGTGCTTTAAATGCACAGAGCTGGCGGCAGACCCACAGTAATATATACTTTATATTAACAGTTGTCATCCAGGAGGTTGTGGACCCCTAGGAAGACTTGAAATGACTGCAAAGGAATGTGAGACCCCATAGGCTTACCAGGTATTATGCACAGGCAGAATGCAGATAGGGTCATCCCTCCCCCAATTTATAACCTGTACGTAGCTGCTTTGTGATTATGTAAATGTGTTATGTCTCTGTCCTATTTAGTCTTAATCAACAGAGAGTGCAAGTGTAACTGCTCTGCTGGAGGTGGTCCTTGCAGGTTGTTGACATTTATAAGGGGGCCTCATGCTCAAAAAGTGTGTGGAGCCCTCACTTGATTAAGCCATCGGTATGCTCAGGGTTGACAGCATTTAGTGTCTCGGTTCCTTGTCATTCTCACAAGGACTCTGGAATACTGGTGTGAAGGACCAGGAAACTGACTGAGGCACAGCCATGATGATGAAAAGGAATCATTTATAAAGAACCAGTGAGGGAAATGCTTAGGCCATTAATCATTGCTGAGATTTATGTCTGGAACACATGTAATGGAAGTGCCTGTCTTTGTGACCCAAGCTCCTTGCTTTTGTGTGCAAAGCCACATGCTTGTGTATGCAGGGTTGGCTGTGAGGCTGGCGGTGGGCATCCTTCCAAATGTGCCTGAGTTAGGCTGAAATCTCCCCAGGACCCCTGACATCCAAGATGGGTGCTTTAGGGTCTGTGTGAAGTTGTCTTCCACCTGCAAGGGGAACAAGTTGCAGGCAGTCCCCAGCTTCAATGTGACAAGTATGTTTAATTACCGACCTTCTGATCATGTACATTTTTCATAAACCACTGTGTTTTGGAAAGGAATCTGATTTGTCTCTCTCTTTTCTTGGCAAATCAGGACCAGAGTGTTTTATATCCATTTTCAAGGGAAAAGAAAGACCCTGCTGTCTGTTTGTGGCAGTCTTCATACCATGGTGACCCCTTGTCAGAGAAGTGCAAGGGACGGCAGCTGACACCTCTGGCCCGTACATGCCCCAGGTTGCACATTTGGTCAAAGTCATACAGCCAAGAGGAAGAGCAGGGACGTGAACCCAGGGCTGCCTGATCCTGGTCTGGGCTCTTTCCTGAACACCTTACTTCCCAGTCACACAGAAGCAGGAAGAAATTGGCTCCCACAGGGTATCTACTGCATGTGGGGTTTTTCTTTGCTAGAACAGCAGATATTAGGGGTCTAGGTGAGTCAAAGTCGGGCTACTATTGCCATCGAGATGAGGTGGTGACTACTTAGAAGACCCACGATGAGCGTGGTAACTTAGGCACAAGAACGTGTTGAGATATCTTCATTTCAAATACTCTTCACTGTAAAGCCCGCCTGTCCCATCAGCCTGAGTTTGGCATTAAAATCTGGCTGGGTCACCATCAACAAAATTCAATTCAATTCACATTAATTTTAATGTGTGTGTACATATGTCACCCAGTCTTTTTTCCCCTTGGGTGATTTTCAAAACTCTGCCATAAGAACAAACCAAAACGAGGAAGGACAAGCCCAAACAGGTTGAGAATCACCAGGGTACTGATGAAATTAGGCTTTCTTGTTGGCGCTCTGAATGCCTCCTGCTTCAGGATACATTTGTTTTCCCTCTTTCTCTTTCGTTTCTGCTGCCTGTGGAAATGGAGAATATGCTATCTCCTTGGATACCTGAAGACGATTGTGCCACTTCTCTGCCTTTTCTTCCTTGCGTGCAACAATCCACTTCATCTTTCCTCCGAGGTCTAGTTTTCTCCTCTCTGATCGACATCAGGAACGCTCTACTGAGCCATGCAAATCTCCTGGCAGATAATGGTCTTTAGCTATTTGGCTGTCCTGTGTGCATTGGCCCTTTACCATTTTTCCTCCTCGTCACTGCTCTTTTTTTCTTTCCTCTGATCCTCTTCCTCAGTGTCTGCTTAATTTCTTCCCAAGTAGCCTGAGATGTTTGAAAGGCATCAGAAAAATCTCGTATCTGGGCTTGTGCTTCATACTGGCACAGCCTTATAGGGAGATGGCGGTAAGTACAGGGAAACCATGCCGACTTAGGGGGACTGTGAGAACAAGGGCCACCGGGGGCCACCTCCTCCTTTCCCAAGGCTGCTCACAGTTCGCGAGAGCCGCAGCGCTACCCCAGGTGAAGCTCTCCACTCGTGTTAATTTCCACGCAGAAACTGTTACACAGCACTGCAGTGAGTAATGTAAGGTTTCTCATCTCACTTGGAGAGTGACATTTTGGGCAAATGTTGACACAGGTCACCTTTATCGATCATCCCTTGATTAACAGTGTGCTCGTGTACAAGGACGCTCACTTCCTTGAGCACGTTTCTCTGTAGACTGGAGATAAAAATGCTACTCTGAGGGCTTGTGAGTATGAAGTGAGGTGACACAACTATTGCACAAATAATGAGGTGGCTGCTGCCTCTGGGTGCCATTGTCAGTGTCAGGCTTGCAGATGTGGCCTGGCCCTGCCTTCTTGTGACATTCGGTCCAGAGCTGATAACAGTAGCAAACACCCAGGCCGAGAAAGATGTCCCCATTTGCTTTTAAAAATGGACATTGCTGTCTTAAAGCTTAAACAGTACTAAACTCAGTGAAATGAAAATGAAGGAAAAGTCCCAAAGCACCTGCATGGCCAACAAATTACAAATCTGAACACAGTGCATATATTCAGTGTTATCATTTGGGATGAATATTTGAAAGGTAAAAGTGTTTTGTTTGTTGATAGCATTGTAAGTGAGTATGATTCCATTCTGGTGATTTAGAAAAATACCTAGTTTTGAGTAAAGATAAATCATCACACACATGTGCAAGTGTATATACATGCACACATACACACACACACTCCTCACCCCACTTCTTATTAATAGAAAAGGAAAGTTGCCGTGATAAAAGCAGCATGTGTCTACATGCAGCAAGAGAGTGCTCTTCCCGTGCCTTCTGTTGCAGAGTTCGAATTCCTCAGCCAAGTTGTGTGTACCAGGAAAACAGTGCTAGAGTGCTGTGTGTTCTCACTGGACGTGAGGCCTGTTGGATGAAGGATGCTTGTGTTTGAAGGAGCCCAGCCCCGCTCATCCTGCCTGGGGCCAGGCCTTTTAGGGTATGTGGAGTCATCTCTGTCTGCAGCCAGGAACCAGATGGCTTGAAAACATATTTTTTATTTCATCTCTGATTTATTTCATACTTTTCTAGAAGCCTTGGTTGGGGGTGCTATGCTTTCTCCTGGTTCTGTTTTGCCTAGGACTCTCAGAGGGCTGCTTATTCTCATTTTCTTTATGCGCTGGGCAGAATTTACATCCTGTAAAGTCAGCATCAAAACCTGCTGTTAAATGGCCTATGCTTTCTCTTTGCCAAACCTTGGTGTTTTGTTGACTGAGAAACTTCAGTTTTAATGATATTTGTTTAGATGTTTCCATATTTATATCTTAACTAATCACCAGGACACGATCATGTATATTTTACGTGCTGTGTGGCATGTGGATATATAAGAGCATTATGGCAAAGCGAAAGTGGTAGTTTTTTTCCTTTCATATTAAAACTTTAATAAATTAATGTTTATTAATGAATAAGTACAGCATTTATTTCATTCAAAAATTTATTAGTAATAATTTAAATATATATGATGAGTGATATATATGAATAAGTATGCCATTCATTTCATTAAAAAATTAATGAATCTTCTAGTGAGAATTTAAATATATATATATTTAAATGGCAGGCCAGGGATATAGCTCAGCAGCGTAAGTGCCTGCCTGGCAAGTGCAAGGTCCTGATTTTGATTTCCTGTACGAAAAAAAAAAAAAATATATATATATATATATATATAATGTGAATTTTTAAACTATTGCATTGATAGACTATGAGCTGGATTTCTATAAATATAAGGAGATGGTAGTTGTCAGATTTACTAACTTGGGAAGAAGATCAGAAGAACAAAAGGAACGATGGTGCTTTATTGCGTTTACTCCTGTTTGGCACTTAGAGGAAGCTTGTGTCTGATTACCTCCAAGCCCAGCAGACGGACCCCGCTGTAATCTTACCTTGGTCCTTCTGTGGGTGTTCAGCCAGAGGGACAGCACGGGCCGGTGAGCCCAGGTCACCAGGCAGAAGCTGCGGACACCGCGGACCCCTGAGCAAGTGAAGCTCTGCTCAGCTGCCCTCTTCTCCAGGAAGCTTCTATACCGTCGCCTTGCAGGTTGACCGCTCTTTCTTGGGGTCGCTCTCACTCGTAGGCGTCACCTGTAACAGTTCATTTTGCTCCCTTACTCACCTCTCTCCTTGACGCCTTGTTGGTTTCCTGCGGTAGGGACTCTGTCTTGGTCATCCTCGCGTGCTTCCTTAGCCATTGGCACAGTACCTGGCACATGTATGGTGGAGGATCATGGTTCGTTGAATGAGTACATCTAATTGCGTGATATATTAACAGAGCCAACAGGATATAGATGTGTGTGTGTGTGCGCGCGCGCGCGCGCGCGCGCGCGTGTGTGTGTGTGTGTGTGTGTGTGTGTGTGTAAGAGGGAGACAGAGACAGAGACAGAGAAAGGAAGGAAATTGGTTTACCTGATTGTAGAACCCTGACAAATCAATGAGGAAGGAAGTCAGCCTTTGGAATCGGAAAGATCTCATGGCTGATGTAGCAGTTCAAGTGTAAATGCTATCTTCTGGCAGAATTCCCTCTTGCACAGGGGAAGGCATTCATTTTATATTTTTTTCAACGTGCAATTGATTAGATGAGGCCCACCTGCATAATGGATGGCAATCTGTATGCCAAAAGTCCACCAATTTACATGTTAATCTTATCCAGAAATGTACTCACAAACATATCCAGAAGGATGTCGAACCAAGTATCTGGCCCTTATGACCCCGATAAACCAACACACAAAAGTAACCATTACATAGAATTTAATCAAATTGTACTAGGCCGTATCTGATTACTTTCTAGGCAATGCTGAAGCTATTGCTTCCATCAAGGAAATATTTAAATGGCTTCAATATTTTTTGCTTACACAAATATTCCAGGAAAAGTAACATAAGAGAGAACAATTTTAGTGTCAGGGAAATAATAGATTACTCTTCTATTTCAACTCTAATGCCAAAATGTACAGATAACATAAAATCTGAATTTATCTTAGGACTAGGGATTTTTTGGCAGGGGTTTCATTATCTAGAGATAAAAAATTCAGCATGGTCTTCTGGTAAAGAAATAATGAAATATTTGTGTTCAGTTTTTTTAAACACATAGAACATTTACAAGTTTAATAATTAAATATAATGAATTCAGTGAAAGCTCTCACAACAATTCTCACATTTACTCAGTCTCAACCCCACTGTGTCTGGTGAGCTTTTTAACTTACTATTTAGGAGATACATTTTCAGTGTTTCTTTATACAGTTATGGACAAATACAAAAGTATGCTTTTATATTTTTCATTTAAAATTTTTAGTTCTATAAAACATTTCACTGAGGTGTTAAAGTCAGACTGTGAAATGTGCTCATTAACTACAATAAACTAAAATACAAATTTAACTTTAAAAGTTAGCTGCCTGAAGAGTCATGAGTGAGTGGAGGCAGGAAGAGAAAGGAAGGACTGTGGAGAAAGAGAAGACTCAGAGGAAAAATAAGAGCAGAAAGAAAAACCCAGACACTCAGAGAGGAGATTGGAGTTTTCCTCTGTATTCAGCACAGACCGACACAAGCTGGAGGAGCCACACCTTGAGACAGGTAGAATTTATGTGTGTCCTTGTGCATTTCGTAGACTTTGGTGAATCTTTGTAGGCTAACAGCCTCATATTCCAGTCTCCTAAGATGTTACTATCAAATACCTTTGAACAGACACATTGAATTTCTTTCAACAGTAGCCTATACATGCTGCATTTTGGTACCATTTATGTAAGATTTTATATGGAAAAGAAATTACATACGTATTTTAGCCTTTGGAAAAGGGAATAAGGCGATAAATACTAGCTCATTAAAATTATAGCAATTTATGAAGTCTTAAATGCTTCATTGGTAGAAACAGTCAACCCTGAGGTAGAGACCTACCATTTAGAAGTTCTATAAGGAAGATTTAAAAGTTAGAAGGAAGAATGTAGACTGGCTTTCATCAAAGAAGTGTTCATCTTGGCTTCGTGAAATGTGATACTTGAAAACTCAAACATGAAATTCACACACAATATTGTTTTTAAAAGACTTATAGTGAAGAAAAATCCAATATGTTTAGTTGTTTGCTTATTACTTATTCTGACTATGTAAGTCATTATTTTGTCAAGTATATGATTCCTGAGCATCTGTCTTTAGCCTTAGTAAATATGCAAAAATAAGAGGCAGATCTCGACATCATCGAGCCTGCTCCTGATGTGGTATTGATGCTCATAGGAAGATGAGCATGTGCCCTGTGACCACCACTAGGTGTAAATTATGGGGTCATCTTTCAGTATGGTAGCAAAGCTTCCTTTTAAGCCTAAGGAAGTAGGAAACAAAGCCAAAGTGTCAGTTTTGATTAATATTACTCTCATAGCCCAAATTATTGAATTTGTAGGAGCAGTTGAACTTTTACAGGTGAGAAGATGGATTTTCATATGCATAAATTTCATTTTGTTAAAGTTGCCAGTGTAAAACCATTGAATGTATAGACCCCATGGCTGATGGCAGCATAGTGGTGAGTGCGTGGGTAAAAGAGATTACATGGTGAGGTAGGAACCAGAGGTAGGGCCAGCGTCATTCTTTATTTTAAAACAACCCACTCTTTCTCAGAGGACTTAGTCTCTTGAAAGCCAGGACTTTCTTGAGACAGCATGAATCATCCCTGAGGATTCTCCCATGTTCTGCCTACACTCTGCCTCTTACAGCTCCTGTGACCAGTCAACACTGCTGATGGTGGCCAAGCTTCGCATGTGAACCTTTAGAAGACACGCTCAAACCGTATCTGTACTCTAGCAGTCATACGGTACAATCATCAGGAAACCTACCATGGCTTTTGGTCATCCAGGGCGAACATGTCCAGCTCTGGGACCAAAGTGTGAGTGTGTGAGAGGAGCAGGAAGAAACAGCATTACGTATTTTGTGGCAGATTGGTGGTGGGGAAGTCCTGGAAGAGTCCACATTTCCTGACTTGAGAGGCATATGCAGCTGCGGTGTTGCTCCCTTGGATACAGAAGTTGGGAAGAAGAGATGCTTTTCTCTCTTTGTGCCACATTTACTGCAGACAGTGACCAGGGCACACTATAGGTTCACCCACTGGGAGAATGTGGTATGGTGGCTTCAAGCTGACTGCTTGAAACCAGGCTTACCTAGGTTTGAATCTTTCTGTGTCCAGATCAGTGGTCTACGCACACTTTGTTAGTATGTTCTCAAGTCTGTTAGCTGAAATATGGTAATACTAGTATTGCTGTGAGAATAAATGAAGAGTGTGTGTACACATTTAAACAGTCCCTCACCCACAGGGCCTGGTTGTTCCTTACTGCATTGCAAAAGGGTGACAGAATGTCACATATGTGCAGGGAAAGCTGTACTGCTGAGAAAGTCAGTTGCAGCTTACATAGAGGGATGGAATAGGAAGATGCTGGGGACGGAGTTTCTGGATCAGACAGAAGTAAAGAAAATGGTGGATATATGTTCTCCAAGTTTTTTAGTAAGTGTGAAAACTGAAGATTATATTTGGAGCTAAGATGCAAAATTTTGTAACATAGGTATGTAGCCTAAATAAGCTCCGCTTCCAAATCCCTAGCTTTTATACCCTGCTTTTTAAACACAATGTGTCTTCCCAAGCATCAAGTAAGATTTTAATATGCAGGTACTTCTCCTTCAGCCTAACAGAAACACAAGCTAAAAAGAAATGTTCAGGAACATAAATATATTTACACATGCAAGAAAACTATGTAGAAGAGGACAGAAAGACTACAGTTCGTGTGGGTTGAAAACCCTTTCATCATTTACAGTCATCTAAATACTATGATTTAGACATGAGAAAAGACAAAGACATTGGTGGGACAGACCAAAGCTAATTAAGTATGTGACAGAAGTGGTATTTCCATTTAGCAGCGAAAGGGCAGCACTGGTAAAATTATTATTATCCTTCCAGAAGGAAAGGGATTTGTGTCCCCTATTCACACTGTATAGAAAAAACCCACATTTAAAAGTGGAGTAGATATTAAAGTATATATAAAAGGACAAGAAGTTTTAGAAGAAAATATAGAATAATATTATTTAGCTTAAAGTATTACTTGTAAGACAAAAGAAAGGTGAGTGGTAGATTCTATGCCAAGAAAACTATGTCAGAGGCTCCACATCCATAATATGTAAGAAATCATACTTATAAAAATTAATGTCTTAGTAGAGGAAATTGGACAAAAGGCATGAGCAAGCAACTTATAGAACAGTCAATGGTCAATAAACCTGTGAAAAGAGGCATGATTTTGCTAGTCATCAGGAAAATTCAAGTTGATGTGCCAAGATAATTTCAAAAATTAAGAAATAGTACTAAAAATTAAGAAGTACTTCAAAATTATAAAAATTATAAAAATTAATAGTACTTTAAAATTAAGAAATAGTACTAAAACCTAGGAAGAAAAGGATATTTTTGTTGATTTCTAGTGGGAACAAGGAAATATGCATCTATATATATATATATAATTTTGGAAAATAATTGGACAACATGTATTTTAATGAAAATATGTATGATTGACCCAAGGATACTTCCGGTAGGAAGTTCCTACTTCCTTGTAGGAACACACACTCAACACTGAAGTATGAATGAGGACTTTGGGGCCACACCACGTTTAGTAACAGTATTTGCAGTGGAAGTGACCTCCATGATCATCATGAGAGTTGTCACTGAACACATTGAGCTACATCTAGCCATGCAATATAATACATCTATCAAAAATAGTGAATTAAAAATATATCCATTATCCAAGGATGATCTTCATGGTGTATTTTTATGTGATATGACAAAGGACAAAGAAATGTATATAGTACCAATACACTTTTTTTAAAAAAAGTATGGAATGGAAAATCTCTCTGTGTGGTTATTAGTAACTGTGTATGTTTATATGACTGTGAATAAAGATGAATTTTTAATACTGAAAACTAGGTCAAGGTGATGCCAGAGAAAAGAGAGGAACGAAAACAGATACAAATCAATGAAAATGCAGAATTCACCCAAAATACAAACAAGCGAATAAATAACAAGTAGGCACTACACAATTCTTCTATTCATACACTTGAAGGACTAGGTGTTCAAAGAGTTTACCTACAGGCTTAGGCAAAAGACCCACTTCTGAAAAGTGGTACCTGGTGACCAGAACCTTCCATCCATGTGAGATTTCTGGATGATGCTGTTGGAAATCCTGTTGGGACTTGCAGTCCCTGCTCTCTTTGTGCTGTCTCCCTTGGTACTCAGCAGGGTGCTGAGCACAGGTGGGTGCTCAGTAAACGAGACATTATTGTGGCAGAGGATGAGAACACAAAAGAAAAGTGCTGAATGCAGATGGGGAAGCCCATCCGCTCCGTTCTCCTGTGTCTGGAGCTCAGCTAACAAAACAGAGCCCGCTGGGCTTTCTGCCTGGCATCACCAGAAAGCAACAGAGAAAAGGCCATTCCTGGACACACTCTCAATAGGTGTATTGATTCTTTGGACAAAAAGTGGATTTGGAGCTGGCAGAAGCTGTGTCCAGTGGCCTGAACAGAATGAAAAGGGTTGACTGGGTAGCTTTTTTTTTCCACTCTGTGCTTTTACCACAGGATGCAAGAGCTTTGGATTCGTTTCCAGGATGGGACTCCTTGAGTTCTGGCATGCATTTTCTGTGCCCTGTGGCATTCAGTCCCTGTCCAGAGATGGAGACCTGACAAAAAAGACTATCACGAGAAGCAAAAAGCACCTTTGCCAGGACAGCAGAACTGTATGGGAATAGCAGAACCTGTAGCAACACTGTTGCAGCCCAAACCGGCTCTTCCATAGCATTGTACCCACATATCCCTCTCCACCCAGATCCCAAGGCTTTCTGTCCTCAGCTCTCTCCTTTGTGAGGTAGCCTGAGTTCATTTGCTTGGATTCTTTTCACTGCCAATTTCAGTTTAGCTGTGAAAGTGAACGTTATCAGAAGAGAGAAGAAAGCTAAAACATTAGGGAAAGCCTGGAGAAAGTTGGTGGAGATAGCAAACTATTTAAAGTCATTATGCGGGAGAAAGGGGCGGTCAGTGAATCACCTCTCTAGCTGGGTATGCTCCCGGCTTCCTTCATTTTTCCTTTATTCTGGGCCATTTGCCCGCTAAAGAGATATCTCTGCTAGGCAACACTGCCTCTAGTGAGGGAAGTGGATGAAAATGCTGCTCTGGTCCCTCCGGGCTTTATCAGACACACGTGCACGAAGACATCGTGCCCCCACATACTCTACATAGGCACATGCACACACACATATATATTTCCACACATACACATATGTGTGACACAGTGTGTACTGTTAGTGTCTCAGTAGAACATGAGTTTTCTATTGTCCAGTAGTATTGACACACAACAGATGATGGCTTAAAAGTTCTTGGCTTGCTTTGGATGAAATAGAGATACATTTTTGTAGCTTTAGGGAGCTCTCTTCAAAAATTTTTAGTTCTGTCTTGCGGCTGAATGTGCACTGCTTGGGTGCATCAGTGCTCTGAGCTGGCTCAGCAGAAGCTGCCCATTTTTATGGGTGTCCACATTAGTTTCTCAACCAGTTATCACACTGGGTGTCTTAAAACAACAACAGTCTATTGTTTCTGGAGACTTGCCATCTAGAGCCTTCAAAGGCTTGGAAAAATAATTTTTTTTCTTGTTGGTTCTCGCTTCTGGTGTTTCCAACATTCCTTGGCTTGTGGCTGCATAATTGAGAGCTCTGCTTCTATTTCCTGTCTCTGTGTCTTCTCTTCTGGTTCTTATAAAATAGCTGCTATGAAGTTTAGGGTGCACTTGGTTAATGTAGCATAGTCTAATCTTAAGATCCTTAACTTTCTGTTCCCATTACCCCCAGAGGTCCTTATTTGATTTCATCTGTTAAAAAAAAAAAAAACCACCTTTTTGTCAATAAGGTTGCATTCAGATTCTAGGAGTTAGGACTTATACATATCTTCTTGGGGGCCACTGTTCAATCTGCTACAAGGTCCAAAAATGAGCTAAGACATTCTCCATTCAGAAAACAGCCCTGGCTTTCAATTGCATTTAGAGTTACAAATTCTTTTTTATGACCGATAAGTCCTTGCCCACTCTCACCTTTTCTGTAGCCCTTCACCATCTCCAGCCGCATTAGGCAATTCATTCTGCCTTCACTTTCTCCAGAAGGCTGAGCATGTCTCTTCCTCAGACTTCCGCCCACATTATAAGTTTTGTCTAGAATTCCTCACCCCTGTTCTACACTGGGCTGGCTCCATATTTTTGTTTTCCCTCAGCTTAGATACAATTCCCTACAACCATATGTAAAATAGCATCTTCTTACTAGCATCTTCTTTGCTAGTAACCCCTTGATTATTTCCCCAGCATTATTTACGATGATTTACTGGTTTATTGCCTGAGTCTAGGCTAGGAGTTCTATGAGGCCTGTTATGGACTTTTCCTATCCTTTTTACCGTTTCAACCCCTAAATCTAACACATAGTAAACAATAAACGCAATGAGTGAATAAATGAGTATATGAACCACACTGTTAGTGTGGGAGCTGCTCAGGTTATACTGATGGTGATGGACTTCGCACCCACAAGGATCTGTGCCAAAGGCTCAGATGGTTAAACAGGAGGCCATTTCTTCTCACAAGTGCCAGCAAGGCTACTGTAGCAGATTAGCAAGATGTGCAAACGTTTCTGCCTATATATTGGGTTGATAATTGGACCGAAAGAAACTCCTAAGGCAGCCGAAGTAAGACAGTGATGGGGCTGTATTAAAGAGTAAAACTCCCCAATATTTTCTACTTTCCCTTGCCATCTTTCACAGAAAACCAAAGGGTTATGGTCTCTGTCTTCAGAGAGTTAGCCAGAAAGAACTGTATTAACCTTCAGAGAGATGCATTCCGTTGCCCTGGAAGAAGCAGAATATATTGACAGGATATGAAATGAGATGCTTTCTATTGCTTTAAGACTTTATCTAATATCCTAAATTTAAGAATAGTAGATTCTGAACATCAGAATTTAACAGGATAGAGGGTAAGGAGAGGCTGCCAGGATCACTTCTTTGGGGCTGTCAAGAGTCACTAGACACATCCTCTAATTCTCACCCTACTTACTCATGTAGCAGAATCTTAGAATGGGCTGAAGAAATACTAGAATTGACAGAAGAAATTTTGGAAGCAATGCAGCATCAGCTCATTAGGGTGGTGGGGCCTGGAAGTAGGAGCTCCAAGGGGAATTCCCCTAGGAGAGCTAGATGAGAGAGAGACACGCAGCTCTAAGAACTGAGGGGCAGCTGGGCAACAGTGAAAGGTCTGGAGACTGGAGGAGCATCAGCATTCTGATACCAGAAATCCAGTCCTATTAAGTGAGATTCTTCAAAGTGGGAAAGAAAGAAACAGATCTGCAGATCAGGTGCCTTCAAGGAGGGGACAGGGGTCACTGCAAGAGTGCTTGAAAGCTATGGTTGAGAAAGAAAATCGAAGCCACTTCTATCCCCTCTCCTTGGATTGTTAGTCTCTTCAGTAGACCACTTAAACAAATGAATGGCAAATTTTGAACTTTCTATTTAGAAGAATAGTGATTAAACTTTGCTGAACACTGACATTAGCGTTGCACTGAGCACTGACACTTTTCATGTATTTATATATACATGTATATGTGTATATATGGGCATGTCAAGTTCATGTTCTCACACATTTTGGTGGCAACCTGATGAAGCAGGTGTGGCTATTGTCATCTCATTGTCGATGAGTTAAAGAAGTTATGAGAGACAGGATAATTTATCTCAGGTCACTTATAGTGTCAAAACTAGAATTGGAACTTTCCTCCTCTTGACTAAAAGGCTCCAAAATGTTAACCACTTTTGTCTTGTCCTAATTGTCTACAAAATATGTATATAGGTGTCTGTTCCATTTGCTTGGAAGAGAGGATTAAGCGTGGAAGTGTTCTGATTGCTCTAAGAAATGTGTAATTTGTCACTGGGCTCTGTATACAATGTATGAAAAGACTTGGCTGCATTTTGTCCTCCCAGTTTTTACAGTCTCTGTGTATAGAAGCACTACCCATCCTGTGGCTACTTTTAAGTCCCCAGAGCTAATATAAGTTAAGTACCTAGATGTGCAGGGAGGGAGGGTTCTGAGGACTGTCCAGGGCACAAGTTTGTTTTGCTGACATTTTAAACACAGCTAGAGAAGGGCTCCTTCACAGTACTGTGTTCCGCTGATGTCTGGACCTTGTGACCTTTAAGACGCTGAGAGAATTCAGAACAGAAAGTGGATGGGTGGGCTGTGGTGGTCTGTCAGTCACATGGATGGTGTCTAGGCCATTTTGGTTAGAGGGTTCTGCCATTCTCCAGAGACGTGATCTTACGTAAATCGTTTCACCTCCTTGGAACTCTGGTTCCTTCCCTGTAAAATGAAGTAGTTGGGCTCTTTTCCAAGGTCCTTCCTTTTGAATTCTGTGATTCCATGACACAATGGGAAATGGTTTCAACCAAGGAGTGGGAGCAGGTAATGGGCAGGACAGGAGGGAAGCACTCAAGGGAAAGAGGCACTAAGAGAAAGCTAATTGTCACTGCTGTTTATTCCTAAAGTTACAAACTCTAAAGAAAAAGCAGATTTGTGCCTACTTGGATAACTTGAACCAACAGATAAGCAAGCAAAGGCACCTTAAAGCCATCTTCCCATTGAACGTGAGATTTAGCACATCCAGCAGCTCGTGTGCTTGCTTGCTGCAGCTTCAAGGAGACTCAGCAGGCTCGGAACATTGCCTGATAAATATACCTCATCGCCCCACACAGGTTCTAACACAGCCCTGGTCACGTCAGCATTTTGATGCTTCCTAGGGGTCCTTCTCTTTCTCATTAGCATTTTTAGAAGGCTGCATGACTCAGATCTATTAGTCACCCTCCTGCCCACCCCTAAATTGTGAGGGGGTGGGGGAAGTGAAGATAGGGCACTGATCTTGGAGGAAACTCATTCCATGTCCTGTATTCTCCTGGGGACCGGAGGAGTCTGTGTGCTCCACAGCGAAAGTGCAGGTGATGACCCCTTCAGACACTGTCTGTGGAGAGGAGGAGGTCAGACCCTGCAGAGTAGGGGGCACTCGTCTCAAGGACCCTTGTTATCAACCCATCTCTGTCCTTGAGGAGACTTTCTAACTTTTATCTGTGGACATTTGCAGGCACCCTGGTGAGCTGACCCCAGGGACTCACATCTTATTTTGAGACCAGCTCCCTGGCTGTCACTTTTACTACAGCCAAACCCCTCCTTTCTTGAGAATGACCTAGAGGTGACCCTCCAAAGAGACAGCATATCTCTGGGGTTTGGTAGCTGTCTTGGTTACTTTTCTCTCGTTGCTGAGACAAAATACCCAACACTCAAAATGAAGGAAGTAAAGGTTTATTTAGCTTACAGTTTGTGGAGGTTTCAGTCCATACTTGGCTGGTTCTGAGGCAGAGTGGCACATGGCAGAGGGCAAACTGTTCAGGGCAGCAGAGCACAGCAAAAACTACAAGCAAAAGGGAAGAATGGCTGCAAGCAGCCTCTTTTTGTCTTTGTAAACAGCCTACCCCCACCCAAGGGGCGTGTACCTCTCACACAATCTCCATGCCCTCCTCTTCCACAGGCTCAGGATGTGTACAAAGTAAGCACCCTGGCTTCCTCCTAAGTCACTCAGCTAAACCTCTAGACTCCCCAAGTTGACACAATGTACCAACTGTAACAGTAGCCAGACAGTATATTTCAAAAATAGCGGGGAGAGATGGTGAGGGAACGCAAGCCCATGGTAGCCTCCCCAAGACAGAAAGATCAGAACATTGTGGTATAAAGTTTCCATGCCATCCAAGAAGAAGGTGATGAAATGAAAGGTTTTCAGTTCAAGTGAGTTTGTGGGAACCAGTAGCTCCTTCAGACCCACTAGTAAATGGATTTGAAAATACAGACAGAATTTGAGGAAATCTGTTTACAGGAACTCTAGGAAGAGCAAAGCTTGAGCTTGAGTACTTAATAGAAGCATCTGGAGGAAGCTAATTAGTTGCTATTACCTTAACTGTCCTGAATCTTTTTATTCAGGAATTCTTCATTGAACAGAAGTTAAATATTTATATATTTAACTCTGCTTGTCATTTTTGTTAAATTGACTATAGTATGAAATTCTGACCCCCAGATCATGAAACCCTTCTGTTACATTCTTCTCATGTTATATAGATTTATAAATCTATGAATCTAAAACTCAAAGTATGTTCCACAAACCTGTAGCATTGGCATCATCTAAGAGCATTTTAGAAAATGCCCAAATCTCAAGTCTTGCCTTAGAACTCAGGTCTGCAATTTATGACACCTTCATACTGCACAGAAGTTTAAGAGGCAGAAGTCTAGAAAACACTTTGATGTGTGAGATAAGGATGTATTACTTACTGTGTTTTGCTATTTTTGTATTCAGTTTGCCCAATACTGTTTACTTCTGTGTTCCTCTGGATTGTTGATTTACTCCTGTACTCAGCCCTGCAGAATTGATGTGGAGGAAGAGAATGTGAATCTGGGGAGGGAGAATTAATTTTGCTCTTCTGGTACCCAGTATATCAAATAGGAAACTCCAGAAAGTGTGTCTAACACATGCATTAATTCTTCAGATGCATTAATTCTGCAGATGCAATTAGAGGAGGCAGGAGGAACGACTTGTTCAGGGTGCATGCTATTTGGGAAAGCATTTGACACATTCTTGTGAGACAAAAATTTCTCCTATGGAGGTGCCAGTTTATACATTTTCAAGTCCTGTTCTTGTTCTCCAAGGAACCACTGTCCTGAGCGTAGAGGAGAAAGTACCTCCATGTTGTCCTGGGATGTAGCCTTAGAGAGCCTATGCTGTGCTCTTGGAGAGAAGAAAAGTTGTGTGAGCCATGGATCAGGAGAGGAAGTCCTATCTCTGAGGCTGTCCCAAGGTCCTGAGATGAGGACCATTCCCCCATAAATTGGGTTGCAGATTGGGTATCTGGTGGGGGACTCTTGCTGTGTACTCAGATCATAGCATGTGTATGGGCAAAAGGGGAGGTCAAAGGCTGTGCCTTCAGGGGGCAGAAGACGAGATGAAAGCAGACCGACTCCTACACCCTTTGTAATAATGCCATGAATCCCTCTATGAGGCAGAGCCTTCCTGACCTAAATACGTCCCAAGAGGCCCGGTTCCCAACACCGTGGCACTGGGGATCAGGTTTCTAACACTCAAATTTTGAAAGACATGTTCAGACGATAGAAGTCTCTTTGATGGGAACCAGGTCCTCTTCTATTTTCCTGTACTCCCTCCAGTCACATTTTGGCAGTAGCTTGAGGAATCATTTTTTAATCTCTCATATAGAGGAACATCAAGCAGCTTTGGTGACCTTTAGGTGTTTTTGTGCACCATGGATATCAGTGGAAAGAAGCAAGAAGACATACTGTGTTATTCTGGTTATCTAGTACTGTTAAATTGTTCAAGTAGAAATGCGTTTTAGTGCCTCTAATCGACTTCCTCTCCGATGAGAGTTAAGTGCATTGATGAAGAAAGAACCCATTTCATTCTTATTGTTGGCAGAAACTTCCAGCCCCCTTTCTTCTTGTTACAGAAGAATACAGCTCTGAATCTCCTGAATACTTTTGCAACTATGCTGATGTTTGAGAGCTTTCACTTGCTAATGCTTTCTGTGGTCACAGTTCCTTATTTCAGAGGACTAAGTGGACACAGAGGAACTTAGTGGTAAGAGCAAGACTCTGGAGATAGAGGCATGGGTTTTGGCAGTTGCCTGTGACTCGTAGGTTAGGTAACTCTGGGAAAGTCGCTACACTCTCCATGGTACTGTTCTGTTATCCAGAGCATGGGAAGGGGTCCAGCTCACATGGGCATAGGAGCAAATAAAATTTCTGTATCTGCAAACATGTTTTTGGCTAGAAATACATGAAGCCAAGGGCCGGCTGGTTAGCTGCTGTGGTTTTGGACGTGTCCAAACATATCTGGAGGTGTAACTGGCACCTTGGCTGGGTTTGGGCTTGCCTGACAAACCCAGGGGAGGCACAGGGACTGCTTATATTGAACCTGACAATTGGACCCTATGAGTAACAACTGGTACTGCATCTCTTGGGGAACTAAAGCATCAGTATTCATGCCAAGTCTAGGAATGCTGGTGAGGGGAAAGGAACCACTGTCCTGAGTGTAGAGGAGAAAGTACCTCCATGTTGTCCTTGGATGTAGCCTTAGAGAGCCTGTGCTGTGTTCCTGGAGAGAAGAAAAGTCGTGTGAGCCATGGATCAGGAGAGGAAGTCCTATCTCTGAGGCTGTCCCAAGGTCCTGAGATGAGGACCATTCCCCCATAAGCAAGGCATTAGCAGGTAATACTTGCTGCTGCCTTTGTTGGTACATAGTGAGGCCTAATGGTTGTATAATATTAGAAAAGAATGCGCAGTCACAAATATAAAATTTGATGTGAAAGGAACTGTTTCTTTAGAATGATAACAAATGATTGCAAATTACATTTTTAAAAAGATGACAAACATTACAAATCCCAGAAAAATAACAATGTTTTTATTATCTGATGTATCTCTTTAATACCTTTCTCTTACTTGCTTTGGTGCTATACTCTGATCACTTTTTCTTAGGGCAATGATTTTTTAGTATCACTTCATGCACAGAGAATGAACACATTGGTTGATTTTTCTTCTAGGACCATTTATCAACATTAATTCTCAGTTATTGGTTGTTAGGATGAATAGAAGATTGTAAGCAATGTGAGCAGTGTATGCTCTGTAATGTTCTTATAGCTTGTGCTCAATAAACACAAGGATCCTGAAAATTTCTGTTTTGAGTGATTCTTACAATAAGAGGGAGAATATATGGCACATTATAATTGTATACACTGACAAGAGACAATCTCTGTTTTGACTAGGCGTTGATGAGAGCAAAATTGTCTGCTTACACATTTTGCATAACCAATGACTAGAAAAAATTCTCAGGAAGAAGCTTCTGTGAATTTCAAACCTTCTCACTCTTTCTTACCAACCCTTGAGCATCATACCCTGTTCAGATGCACGAAGGCTCTTGGTCTTCCTTCTCTGTGTCTGCACATTAGGAGAGTGGACACAGAGGGCAGTAGGTGAATTACAGTAAGCCATTTCTAAAACAGCATCGCTAACAATAATGTAAGTACACCAGCACATGGTTTTGAGCCGTTAAATCTAAAGTGAACTTCTGTCGTCAGAATCCAAAAATGTCCTTGGCCACTGTAATGTTACTGGAGACAAGGGGAAAGATAATGGGGCTGGGGTGGGGACAAAGAGGAAAAAGACAGTGATCTCAGCTACATGTACTTAAAATATTTAACTTTTGCAAACTTTAGCAAAATCATGATTGTTTGAACTCACTGCTTTTCTAGGTCTTTGAAGGGGATCGTGAAGGAGAAGGGTCCTCAAATTTAGGACTCGCAACTCTTTCAGGAAATATGTCTCTGGTTCTATAGATAAAACCTCCAATTTTGGTGGCTTAATGCAACAGTTTATATTTTGTTTCTCTACAGATCAGTGAAAGGGTAGTGATGGTGGGCTAGAGTAGGCTGGGGTAAGATATAGGACGGACTTCACTTCTTGCAGCCATTCAGGGATCCAGGCTGACAGAGGCTCTGGCCTCCCAGCTGTGGGACTGCCAGGCTTTCTGTGGGCACTGACAACTAGCTGCTGGACCGAAGAGGGAGTGAGCCCAGAGGGGACCATGCAGGAAGTTTTATGGGCAGGACCGGCAAGTGAATGTAACGCTCTTCCTCCATAGCCTATTGGCTAGAAGCCATTTACTTGGCCATCCTGCTAAAAAGGACTCTGGAAAATGTAGTATAGCTCTGAGGCTGGGAGAAAAGAAAATTTGGTGCACTGCAGCGCTCCCTGACACAGGAAGGGAGACAACTTTCCCTTCCCTGAAACTAGAGTGGCACGAGAGTGTCAAGACCACACTGTCAGAGCCGTGGGTGGCATGGTGAGAGGCCCTCCACATACTCTTGAGCCAGGGGAGATGTTCAGGGAATGGTACAAGAGATGTGGTGTGGATGTTAATGAATTAATGTTTTGTAACTGATATTTTTACTCTTTGAATCTCTTTACACTACTGTGGATTCAGGGAACCTGACTAGAAGCCAGCCTAAGGAATATTGTGAGTAAAAAGAGAATGTGGTGGGTAAAAAGAGATTTTTTCTTTTAAAGCAGTTTAGCAAATTAGATCACTACAATCTACCTGCTGCCATTCACAGAAGAATTTCCAAAGGCTGTTTCTATTAGATTGGGAGCCCCCAAATTGGACATGTCCCATTTATGTTTGGGTCCCAATGACTAGCACAACGCCATTTTGGATTATCATAAAAATATTTTTTTACTCCCCTAGATGTCTCCATATTTTATAATCACATAAACATTTTTTGACATGTAACATTGTTCAGAGCCTTGACAGAATAGATTTTAATGCCCATTATCAATGAATCATGTCCTTTCTGAGCCACAGTTCCTGAATATCCCATAGTAATGACCCTGGAGTCCTGCTTTGAGAGGAAGACTTCCAAGTAGGTCTTTTGTATGGTAATTAAACACATCAGGTTTGTGTATGAAGAAACTTTTGGGGGAGGTTTCTTGGAATATGGAAATTTTGCAAGTCAGCTGGAAAATATAATTTCTCCTTTCTGGCAAATGGAAAATTACTTTTCTCTTAAAGTTTTTTTAAAAATCCTTGTAAATTAAAAATCCATTAGTAAATTAGGCTTAGCTGGGTCCATTCATTGATATTTGATCCTGGGAGCCTCTCAAAGAAAATCAATGTGTGGCTTTTTAGTTAATTAACATAATATTAATACAATGTGTAGTGCCAGCATAGCTGGGATCCTGATCCTTAGCTTTCTGCTTGGGCTAAGTGAGCAGAAAGGGCAGATCAATATTTTTCAGAAGAGAGCATATCTGGATCACTCAAGAGAGATGAGCACAGTGTTACTCCAGATAAAACCATCCCAGTCTGCCCATCCCTGTATGCATCCCTGATGGGGTTGGCTAAAGCAGAAGGGAAATGGATAGAATAAACCTAACATGGGAAGGCAGGGGATGCAGAGCCTGTACAGGCGAGGGGAATTAGTAGCAGCAATAGAACCTGACCTGAACAACAGATTCAGCAACAGAATTTGAACAGGGATGGGGTGAGAAAAGTGTGGGCTATTATCCATTTTTCCTTGGTTAGGGATTTGATGGCGAAAGCTAACTTCCCAGAACTAACCCCTAAGAATTGTATGTCCAGGTCGGTCACACAATATTTTCTCCCCTTTCTTCTCCCTTCAAAAACGTTTTTAATTGAGTGAAACACATATGACAGAAAAGTTATTATTTTGAACCATATACTTGTAGTTCAGTGGAATTAGGAGGTATAGGGTGAATATTTCAATAACAAAATTTTAAAAAATTGTTACAGTAAGAGGCACATTGCCATGAATCCCCCACTACACACTCCCTTGGTTTAAACACACTTCCTCTGTCATTCTTGCTATTTTCTTTTTTTTTTTTTCACCACCATATTGAATTTATTATTGCAATGGCAGTAACACAGCTGGTGGTGCTGAAGAAGTCCTTCCGTGAGTGTCTTCATGGAAAATGTGGTATACCTATAAGCCCAGGGTGTCCTGAATTGTTTCAAAACTTTTATGACATTTCTGTCATATATACACATTATGGTGTGTCCTCATCCACCTTGTTCCCTGGATCTGGCACCAGGCACCTTCTGGCTCTTTTCCAAAGTGACCATGAAAGAAGGGTAAACATTTTAAATTGACTAAGGTTATTGAGACAGCCACATCAGCACAACCAAAAGACACTCACAAAAGAGAACTTCCAGAACTGCTTGAGAAAATGGCAAGAAAGCTAGGCTATGTGTGTGCAAAGTGAGGGGGAGGATTTTGAGGGGAATTAATGACAACATGTCTTTCACTGTAATGAATTTCATTATTCACTGTATTTTTGATCATGTCACACAACCATTACCACGATCCATTTCCAAAATTCTTGCAAAAATGAACTTCTTTACCTATTAAGCAACAACTCCCCGTTCTCCCTTCCCCTGCCTCTGAGAACCACCATCCTACTTTATCCCTTCATGGATTTGAACATGAATGATGGAACCAGATGTAACTGTTCTTCTGTGACAGGCTTATCTCTCTTAGCATAATGTCCTCAATGGGTGTCCATGTTATAGCATGTATCAGACTTCTTTCTTTTTAAGGCTGCTACTATACAGTCTAGCATAAGTGTACGCTACACTTTATTTATCTATGCATCCCTCTACAGAGCCTTGAGTTGTTTCCACCTTGTGGCTATTGTCAGTGCTGTGCTGAAACTGTTTGTGTACAAATCGTTTTTTGAGTACCTGCCTTTTATTCTTTTGAATGTGTGCCTAAGGGTAGAATCATGAATCCTATGGTCATTCTATAGGTAATATTTTGAAGAACCACCATACTGATTTCCATAGTGGCTACAATGTTTTATATTCCCACTAAAAGTGCACAGAGCTTCCAATTTCTCTGCATTCTTTACCCCCATCAGCTTCTGCTTTCTGCTTTTTAAAACATCATATCCATTCTAATGGGTGTGAGACACTATCTCATTGTGGTTTGACTTGTATTTTTCTAATGACTACTCAGGTCGAGCATCCCTTCATGTGCTCTCTAACCATTTGTATATCTTCTTTGGGGGAATAAATATTTGCCTATATTTTAATGAGGCGATTTATTTTTGTTTTTGTTTTTGAGTCCTTTCCTTCCCTTTAAGATGCAGCATGCTGTACAACTCTGTTTTTCTCCATCTGATCTTCCCCAGAGCACTGACTCTTGTTGTTTGATCTTGGTGTGTTTTGGAGGAGTGGCTTCCAGCCTGAGCTCTACTGAGCCCTGAAGATCGTGACAGGAGCCCAGGGGATGACAGGGAGAGGCGAGGCCAGGGTGGTGGCGACGCGCAGATGTGCCCACTTCAGTTTCAGCCAAAGCAGCTCCGTTTCCACCTATTGGGATTTGACATTTGACATTTCCTTTCCCAGAGAAAATTTCCAAAACACTTGCCATAGGGATGAGCTTGGTTTTAACGACTTCTCTCAGCTCTGCAATGTTGAATAAAGACCTGCCCCTGTGTTCTTTAAATTGTTTTCCCAGAAGCAAACGGAAGGGAAGCAAAATTCAGTTTGCTTCTGTGAATAACAGAAGTGCCCACAGTGTAGCAGGCATTGTCTGGACCTCCATGGAACTGCTCACAGCTGGCTGATGTGGGAGTGGGACCTGAGACTTTGGAAGTGACCAGGTGAATGAGCTTGGGGGTACAATGAGGTCCTAGCCTCATGTGCCTAATGCTGGAGTCAGTTTTCTTCTGTGGGGCCAGGGACTTCCCTCCTGTCCAGACTGGGCTCTGAAAGGTCACCCAGGCAGGTGTTCAAGGAACTTTCTCTCCACTAGTTCACCTCCAGATTCTCTCCCTTCCACACCTCACACCGTCCGGGTCTCCTGCACCTCTGCACCTCATTTACCTTTCTGTACTTATCTCCTCTTCAGCAGGAAAGTGCTTCAGAGGCTGGCAGCCTAATCTCTCCACAGATCCTGTGTTTCTGAATTGATCATTCTTCCCCTAGGCGGCTGCACCCAGTGCTGCCTGCGCTGTGTTGCTGCCCAGGCAGAAGGTGAGGAGGAAGAGGCAGAGGAGAAGGGGGAGGCTGTGCTAGACCCCTTTAAGAAAGGAGGGCAGAGGGATGGAGGGAAGAAGGAAAGAAAAGAAAAAGAAAGGGCCTGGTGAATGCAGCTGTGGACTCTGGAGGGGCCCCAGGACTCAGCTGACTCTGATGTGTCTGGAAAGTCCTCTGTCCCCCCTCACTTCAGGGACAAAGGCTGCTTGTGGCTGTCTCTACTCTGGCTCTGTCCTTTCTGGTGTGCAGCTAGCTCCTTGAGGAAAGTCATTCTCTAAATAGTTTTTCTGTATTGCTTCTCAGATGGTAGCTATAAGCTAGGTTTCCTCTTTCTTTTTTTATTTTATGTTTATTATTATGTTATAATTGGGAGAAGCTGAAACTTATCACCTGAAAAGAGGTAGAAAACTCAGTTACAGAAAGGATCTCTTGAAGCACACACTAAGACTTACAAAATACAGCCACTGAAATATATGGTGTGACCACAGAATTTTTGGAATGTACAGTTTGCATTTCTATTCTACCATAAATAACATCCACAGTCCCCTGCACTGTGGAGTTCTGAGAAGCTCTGATTTATAAACTACTGCTAGTAACACCTCATGATTGCAGGGCCTTTAACATTTCCAGAACATGTTCCTTTTTATTTTTTCCTAACATGTATGCACAAATTCTTATGTGCTATCTTCTCTCCCAAGTCTGGCAGTTGGGTTAGACCATTTTTTTCCAGCTTTATGAGAATGGGCCAAACACAATACGGAAGTGCTGAGGAATGCACTTTGGGGAAATGAAACTGGGTGATGTGTCCGCCCTTTGGAGAGGGGCAAATTGTGATAAAGTGCTAGAGGTTTGTCACTGTTACTGAGCTGCTGTGTCTCAGAAGGAACAAAATTGTGATTATTGCAGCTGTTCTTGTCTCACGTCTCTTTCCCGAACCATAACTTCTTTCAGGTAATAAAATACATTCTTGGAACAAATGAAAAAAAAAAAAACAACTGTGCTGTTGGTGAGGGGTGTGTGTGGAAAGAACTGATAAAATAACGAAATTAGGTCCTGATCTTTTATTGTTTTATAGTCATTTGCAACTGATTTAATGTTAAATCTACTTGAAATGAGAAAACATTACAAAGAAATCTTTTGGCAGTCAAATGTAGATTTGCATTCCACTGCATTCTACTTTTAGAATTACATTTATCACATGGAATTATAATTTTTTGAACACACGTCTCTCATCTGCCACCAGGAGATATTGAGGATAAGACCATGTCTTGCCATGTCTAATTCAGCCTTGTAATCTCAGGATGTGGGGCAAAACCTGATACCTATTCAGTGTCCAATCACTTATTATTGAATGTTTGGATGAATGAATGAGGTTGCCTTTCTTCTCCTTAAATCTAACTCATACCCAGACAGTGAATCTCCAGGAAAACTCACCCCAAGATAAATTCAAACCCTCAAAATGGTTTTCAAGGATCTCATGATTAGCTGCTCTGCGCTAGCAATAGCTTCAACTAATCTTGGCAACTAATGAATATTAATTTAAATTTCCTCATCAAGATGTAGGAGTCCATTACTTGCCTATCATACACATATGTTTTCTCCATTACCGTGGTTACCTTACTGTTTTCTCCATGGTGAAAGGTGGAAAGTACATGCTACACGAATAGTCAAAGGAGTCTTGATTCTCATCATATTAGTTGTGTGGCTTTGGTCAAATGCTTTGGTCAAATGACTTAATATCTCTTAGCCTCATTTTCTCTTGTTCAGGAAACAGAATAATAGATTACCCTGGAACCTGCAGAGCCCTAAAATTATTATTATTTTACATATTATTCTGCATGAAGCTCAAGATTGAAGTAACTGCTAAAGTTTAGGAGCTTACTTTCATTTTTTCTGAACATCTATGTAGCTTACTGTCTTAGCCACTAACTGTAAACCATTAACATAGTCTACCGTTACTGTTACTGAACTGTTTCATGTAGATACGGCCTTTCTCCTTAACCAAATTTGGGAGTCCCCCCCAAGAGCAAGAGCTGGGGACCTGTGGTTTTTTATAAATGAAGGCATAAAAAGATCATTTAATGAAGTATAATAGATATTAAATCATATAAAGTCAATTGTATTAAATGAGGAAGATGAACTGTATTTAGAATCAGAATTTTAGAATGATAAGTTACTAAAGATCACTTATGCTATCTTTTTGTAGAAATTGTAGCATGTTTCATATGTTTTCCCTCAGATTACAGCTAATACCATACTAGGTAATGATCAAGCTGCTTTGCCAAGTGTCTTGGTTACTTTTCTCTCCTTGCTGAGACAAAATACCCACCACCCAAAGTTAAGGAAGGAAGGAAAGGTTTATTTAGCTTACAGTTTGTGGAGGTTTCAGTTCATACTTGGCTGGCTCAGAGGCAGAGTGGCACATGGCAAAGGGTAAACATTCATGGCAGCAGAGCACAGCAAAAACAACCAGCAAAAGCAAGGAATGGCTGCAAGCAGCCTCTTTCCTTCCCTTACATTGTAAACAGGCTACCCTCACCCCGGGGGCATGTAGCTCTCACACAGTCTCCATGCCTTCTTCTTCCACAGGCTCAGGATGTGTACAAATTAAGCACCCTGGCTTCCTCTGGACTTATCAAGTTGACACAATGTATCAACCATAACACCGAGTAATTTAAATGAGTGATACAATTTAATAAAAGTTAGAGGTACTAGTGTTTTCACTTTATAGATGAAAACCTGACACTTTCAAGCTTTTTCCAGAGCCCCTTAAACTCACCTTCGGTGTAAAAGGAAGTCTTCAGATTCCTACACTGATGTGCTTCTCCTGGTGGTAGTGGTTCTTCCAGAGTGTCCAGGGACCAGCGACAGGACAGTTGCCTGAGACCTTGTCAGACATACAGATTCTTTTTTTTTTTTTTTCAGTACTGGGGATCGAACTGAGGACCCTGCGCTTGCTAGGCAAGCGCTTATTCCACTGAGCTATATCCCCAGCCCTCATACAGATTCCTGAGTCGCACCCAGACCTGCTGAATCCGAAACCCCGTGGATGGAACCCAATAATTTGTGTCTGAGCAAGCCTTTGGGGTGATTCTCCTGTGCTTTGAGAACCATGGCTTTAGGGTAAATACTACATTTTTTCTTTTGTTATATTATTGTCTCATTGCTTAACAGATTTTATATTATTTACTTTTATGATAAGGGTATGCAAGACTGCATTTCTTGGTCAATAATCTATGCTTTCTGTACTCTGTGTATGAAACTCCAAGCAAAGGGAACTAACAAGTCTGAAACTTATTACTATACATTTTTTAATTTCATAGTTTAATTAACTTAATTGGCTTTTTTACTTGCTTTTTTCAGTTATTGTTGTATTTTACTTAACTCAGGTATAAGGTAAAATTAACACTTTTCCCAAAAGGTGGCTGGAATTTTCAACAAAAATTCAGTCTTTCCTTTTTTGTGCCAGTAAGTTTCTATTCCTGTTGTAATAGTAATTAAGAAGGTTTTATGTCATTTATTTACTTATTTATTTTTATTTTGGTACCAGGACTTGAACTCAGGATGTTGTGCTTATCAGGCAGGTGTTTGTGCCACTGTGCCCTATTGGTTTTAAGTAATTTAAAGCTAGACTCAAAATATTTGCTATTAAGATTTTGATCAGATTTCATCATGTGTGTAATATATAGTATTGGGGAAGAAATCTAGAGTGTATTTACAGTATATGTTTGAGGTAAGCTCTCACTATACAGTTCAGGTTGATCTTAAACTCACTATGTAATCCAAGCTGGCCTCATATTCATGGTAATCCTCCACCTCAGTTTCCTGAGTGGTAGGATTACAGGGTGTACTACTACATCTGGCTTGTTTTTTGTACAATATCAACAATAACATATAGATCAACCAATAAACCAAAACCACTGTTGCTATAGCTAATATTCGTAAGCTTAGCATGCATGAAAATAGAAAGAAAAAATGTTAAATGACATATGATTTCTTCAAAGAAGCCATCTTAAAAATTCTTGCAGTGATTTTTCCAGGCTGCAGTCAAGTACAAATCTAAACCCACGATTATCATGAGACTTCTATACATTGTCATTCAAGTAATTTTATTATTGAAATAATTGGTATTGATTTATTTAAAAAGAACAGCTAATTTAAAGTCCATCCTATTTTATTAATAATAACTTTAGAAGGCATCAATTTAGTATCCCTAGTACTGACAATGTTTTTCCAATCAAAAGACCACATCAAAGAATTCCACATCCATTTAGACATATTAATCATTTAAAATTTTGACTTTTAGTGAAATAATTACATTTTCCACAAAAGAAAAATGTAGAAGAAAATGAAAAGTATAGTGTTTGGTAAACCCACCTTTAGATTTTAAATAATATTAAATACTCTGTATAATAAGATTTTCTTTGCTTGGGGAGAGAATAGTTACTGTTTTGAATAGTCTCAGATATTAGTTGAACAGTATTTCTATGGAAACTATGAACAAAATAAACAAGCCTTTAGTAGATCATCATTATGCACAGAACAACTTGTTCTGTACTTTTAAGTAATACAGTGAGTATAAATATTGCAATTATTATATAAAGGTAATTATTATTGATGCATGAGGAATTCATCTGGAGTAACGAACACATTTTTGTCCTGTAAGGAGAAAACAGTCATGATTGCTTATCAGAGAATACACCTCGAATTGTTTTTTGAAAAGTAATACATTATAAGGTCATCCTAAGAATGAAATTTGGCAAATGAATCTGGCTTCATGTAAGTTCAATAGAATTTTAACGTTGTAAAAAATGTTAGTTGACATCTAGTCTCTCATCTAACCATGCATCTCTTTAGTATAATCTCTGACAGAGTGATGTCCAGCTACTGTTTTAACACCTCTCTCCAGAGCTAACAGAAAAGACAACTCTGTCTCTTTTTGGATAATTCAATTTCAGCTTCTCACTTCTGCCCACTGACACAAATCCTGCTTTCTAGAGCCATACTGAAAGGTCTAATTCCTTAGTCCTTGTCATTAACGTCTAGATGATTTTTAGCAATCTAAGTGTTATTGTAAGTATTCAAAGTAAGGAATGAATTCAGATACCATCTTAATGCTCTGCAGCCTGGGGCATGATTAAACACATCCCACTCATTAGACCTAGTAGTCAATTATATTTCTCTTTTCTATGGCATCTCTTCCTTTTCTGCAAGATTTATTGAAGCATAACTTATCTACAGTGTAATTCAGTTTTTAATAGGTTGTCCTATAAGTTTTGACAAACACATGAAGTTATGCAGCAATCACTACAATGGAGCTTTAGAACAGGGACATCACAGTCCTGTGTCCCCCTGTGGCCATCTCTTCCCTTCATCCTCAGCCACTGGCAAGGCCAGCCCACAATCTTTTTATATAGTTTGGCTTTTACTAATTTTGTGACATCTTGATTCTCAAGCGCACTCTAATTTCAGTTACGAGGTCTGGCACTAAGAATACACAATATGAATGACAATCTCTACAGTAAAGAAACAAATTATGTGAAAAAGATAAAGGAGAAAATTTGAAAAAGAGGAAAAGACTTAAGAAGAAGAAAAGAAAGATTCAGAGAAGGGCCTGCAGACCTTGGTGCCTCAGATCTTGATGTTCAACGTCTGTTTGGATATCGTAGTTGTCCTAATGCTGAGCTAACCCATGACACCGACTGGAAACCCAAGAGAGTGCGGTGTTGCTTGCACAGAGAGAGAAGCAAACCTTCAAAACTCCCAAGAAGAGTGAAAATTAAAGGGGCTATGTGTACTTTACCGAGACCGCGGCTACTGTCCGCGGTGCTGAATCCGCACAGCGTGTAAACAGATATGATAAAAAAAAATACAGCGATTCCCTAAAAATTTTTTAAATGAATTTATTACAGTGAAAGTCACGTTGTCGTCAATCCCCTTTGAATACTTCCCTATCACTTCAGACACACTCATCCATTTTTCTCTTTCTTTATGCCTTTTATTTTTTGTTTTTGGACAGGGTTTAATTGTGTAGTTCAAGCAGAGTTTGAATTCATTCTGAAGCTCAGGCTGGTCTCAGCTTCTCAGCGATCCTTCGGCCTCAGCCTCCCGTGTGCAGGCACTACACCAGCTGCACCACGCGCAGCCGCTTATCCCATTTTTCTTGCCAGTTTCCGAAGCATGTCTGGAGGTCCTCTTTTGGGTCTTTCGTTTCACTGTTGGGGCTGCCTTGATGTGCCGATTCTATTCAAAACCTTTACCTTTCATGGTCGCGTTGACGTTGAGGCGGAGCCAGAAGTTGCATGGTGCCAGAACCAGTGAATGAGGTCGATGAGGACGTATCACCCGGTATTTCACGGGCCTGTCTTTCTGTTGGAGAATGCGCAACAGGAGCAGCAGTCACCACATTTTTTATTGAAACTTGTCAAGACGTTCACAGAAGACTTCCAAAACTTCAGCAATTAGCAAGGATGATAGGGTAAGTGTATTTAAAGCAAGGGGAGTATTGGGGGGGGGGAGATTGACACGTGTCTTTTCTTGTAATACTCTTTAAAATTTAAACATATGCCATAGTTTTTGATCTGGCTCTATATCTTACCTTTGGATTCTGCTGACTTCTCTCTGACCTCTACTAAGAATTCAGATCTAGGAGAGGGGAAAAGATTTTGGTTTAATGTGGGTTTGGGCCCCTGACTTGTAGAGAGAGTTTCAGAAAAGAAAAGGGGCATTTATTTTAAAATAAATTTCAGATTACAGTTAACCTTGAAAAACTTTTTTCTTGTCAAATGGCAAGTTATATTTCCTTCTCTATCTTCCTGCTATATCCAATTGTATGCTTCACAGTTCACTTCTCAGATAGGGTTGGCTGTAACTTTTCTCCTGCTTTACACTTCTGTGGAAGGTACTCAGACGTCGGTCTCCTGAGATTTGGATTTTGGTCTCAGCTGTGACCCAGCCAGCTGGCTAACTTCCCTATCAGTTCTGAGGGCTAAGGCGCTAGCTGTTAGATTGAGCAAATAAAAATACAGGATTTTTTCAGCTATATTTGACTTTTAGAAGAACAACAAAGACTTTTTATTTTGTTAAAATATCCTGAAATATGCAAATGCTATCAAATGTCAAGCAGTTGTGTTGTTTAAAGAAGTGTTCTTGATTTGTGGGTCTAGTGACTTGAGGGGCCAAACAATACATAACTCTTGCCAAAGAGGTTATTGTTAAATTCTAAATATTGAAGGTAACCTCAGTCTGTGAAATCACCAGGTTGTAGTGGTCTCTGGAGGTCAGAGGGAGGTCCACAAGAGTGTCTCTGGTAATGGTGGGGCCCATCTGAGGCTATTCTATTTCCTGTGATGTCACTACTCTTAGCCTAGGTGAGTCATATTTTCTGTGATTTTTCAAATGCCTTTTCTTTTGCATCTCTTTTCCTGTTTGCTCCTCAGTTCATTTTGGTTTCCCACTTGTGCTTTAAATCTTCACTGTTTATTTTCATTTAGAATGTCACCCTATGAAAAATAGATTTTTTATTCTGTGCCGTGGATACAACATTACCAATTTTTATTTATTTACCCATCTTTATTCTGCCTGAGGGAAAACAAGTATTTAAAATGCATTGTTGTCACATCTGTGAGTAGATAAATTTATTGCTTGTTTGTAATGGGGCTACAGTGTACTCTTTTACTCTTAATTTTGTCACCAGCAATTATCTGGCTACAATCTTGAGCAGACTGCCTGTACACTGAAGAATCTAAGTATTTCATCTTATAAGATTGGTAAGGAGAGAATCAACAATGGGAGTGGACACTGGATAATTATGGTTAATTCTTACCAAACAGTAAATTTAGCTCCAACTTTTAGCTTTTTAGAAAATGGCTGTATTAAAAATTTTATAAGTTCATCTGTCCATCAAAAATCTAGCAAGTGCAGATCAGAATAACAGATTAATGTTAAACATGATTTCTGAGTGGCAGGAAATTTGGTTCTAGATGGAGCTGATGTCTCATGCATGTGTGACTGACAGGTTCATAATGGTGCAGTACATTTATTCTCCTACTTCTCTCCTGTGTAGATTTAAAAAGATCATCTACAATAAAGGTAGTCACATTTCTAATAACTTACTGTTAACTCATCATGTAATGGCAAGTTTTTTTCAATAATAGTTGAGTAATATATTTCACATTGTTTTTTTTTTTTTCCTAGTGGTGTTTCTGGCTCCATGAGTCATTAGGTACTAACTAAAAGAGGTAAGTCAGGAAAACAAAATTGCGGCTTCCTGAACATGAATAACCCAGTACTTTAGCGAACAGAACCAGCTAATAAAAATTGGCCTTCTAAATGTCATCTAGCATTTATGGGCCCCAGAGCACGGCATTGCTAGATTTATGAAGGTCATGGTAAGGGACTGTTTTTCAAGAGGAAACTCAAAGACTAGATAATGAAGCCCCACACTGCTCAGAGAATTGGTGGTAAGGGCAGTAGGAGCAGCACATTGCGGTCAGCAAGATGGTTCCTGTGGTTATTCTGTAACCATCGCTCTCCTTTTATAAAGTGAGCACAGTGTGAGATATGACAGACTTTAGAGACCTTCACCCGAGCATCTCACTGTGTCCATGAAGAATCTAGTGTCTACACAAGTCCACAGAGCTACTCAGTGGCACAGACAGTGCTCAGCAGAGTTAGGCTCAAAAGAATTTTCCTTCCCCGCTTGTGCTCATACATGTGTGAAAGAAATGAGCTTGGAATAGAGGTTTGAGTCTCAGTAATGCTGCATCTGAATCAAATGACTTTTTCAAATAGCAGAGTCCTTGGGTTCAGTTTCCTCATCTGTAAAATGGGGATAACAATTCCTGCCTGTTTTTCTTTCAAGGATTTATGGTTGTCTGGTAAGATAATGCAACATGCAAGGAAAAGAAACAAACCAAAACAGTTCCTCGCAGGTGGTGGACTCGGGCCTCCTGCAGCTCAGTGCGCACGGACCTCTGTGCATACTCATAGTTTGGAAGCTGATTTCCTAGGAGCAAGTGAGTGAGAAAGTCAGGGTGTGAGCGAGGTAGACACAAGTTGTCCCTTCCCCCAATCTCAGAAACACCATCTCATCACTTGGCTGTTTGTTAGATGCAGGTCACTAGGCCCAGCTCTGTCAAGGGGCACAGAGTCCACACAGACCTGAATGACCAGAGGAAAGGCTCACTGGGACTTCCAGGTTCCTGCCACAAATATTCATCTCATTTTTCCGTGTAGTTCTGAGGAAAGCATTAGGTGTTAGATGAACACGTGCTTTAATAAATGAAAGACTTCTGCAAAAAAGAAGACAGTATTAATATTTTCATTTATAGCTAGTGGTTGTCTCTCTGCTTCTAAGTGGGATTTGAGATGACATTTATATCTACCTGTTTGCATCTGTTGTTCCTCCTGTTTAGAATACCATCCTTCTTAGTCCATGCTCACCTGAGAGCTGCTAAATCCACCCAAATCCTTCTGCAAATCCACCCAAATGTTGCCTGTTAGATTTGTTACTGTGGTTCCTCTATTATATTTTCTAGTGTGAATTTGTCCTGGGACATTACACAGTCTGAAATACAGTTGAATTTTCTAGTTGTATCACAGTCAATGTAGGTTTCTGGCAGTTACTAAGTATGTCTTTTTGTAGGAACCACAGTAAATGACTTTAATCAGAGGAACCTGTGTCTCACTGTTACTTTTTAAGACTAGACTTGAATGATTTCTTAGTAGTTATTGAAAACGTTCCAGTTTTCTTGCTAGGCACAGTGATGTAAGTGAAAACTTGAATGGAATGTTTATCAAGTGAACATAGAGGATCACTGGGACCTCAAACACTGCAAAGCTTCATAACAGCACATTCCTGGGCCTTGCTGCAGTCTAGCTGAATCGGAATCTCTGGGGTGGATTCCAGAAACATGCATTTTTAACCAGGTGACCCTGATGTCAAGCTTGATAAGCTCTAGTCCATATGAAACCTGGGAAGCTCATGAGTGAGAGCATCCACACAGGTCTTTTATCTGCCTTCATATTGGCAATTATTTGTGAGTATAATCTTCTGCCACCAAGGACTGTAGGAAAGAAAGAAACAAAACTTTGCTGATTATAATTTTGAGACTCTGTACATTGTGAGATCTATCCCATTTGAGATATGTTAAAATATGAGAAAAATCTCAGAATCATCACATGCCAAAACATTTTTCTTTTCCAATCTGAGCAGATCTGCAAGATACAAACTCTATATTTTATTTCCTAAAAACATATTTTAAAATTTATGCACCCATCCAACCATTTGCGCACTCATTCTGCAGAATTACTGAGGTCCTACTCTGTGCCAGGAACTGTATTTGGCAGTGGGGATAGAGTCTTGAAGACAATGTACTCCTGAGGCTTACTTTTCTGGGGAAAAGGCAGAAATGAAATGAGTACAGATTAATATAGGCCTGCTAATTAGGATAAGTCCTATTAAGGCCAAGGAAGAACTGTCACCTGGTGTTAATCTGTGGCTAGAGAAGGTTAAAGGAACTAGGAAGGGTTTCAGGATACCCTCCACCCCACCCACCCCAAGCACCCAGGGTGCTGATGCTGGGCAGGGAGATGTGGAAGGTAGCGGTTCCTGTAAGATGGTCTGTTTGAGCCAGGTTCATGCCAGTAACGTCAAGCTGCCCTCTCCTTGCTCTAGTACAGACACAGATGTGTACAGCATATTTGTTCTCCTTGGGATCCAGAAGGCTGATGCTCTGCAGGGGAGCACCCTTAAGATATCTGACATCAGATCTGAGAGAAATGGTGAGGGGGGCTGTAGCTGCAACTCCCTCACAGGCAGCCTTGCAGCAGTGACTTCTGTACTGTCTTCTTTGCTCACAGGAGTCTTTGGGGGTAAAGTCCCTGCTCACTTCTAGCCTTACCACTGCTATATGCCTTAGTATGAACTAAGCTAAGTCATCAAATGTCATCAGTGGCACTCTGAGATGCATTCTTTACAACCCTTAATGTGAGGAACAGGACTGATTTCCTGTCCACTACCTACAGGCTTATGCAATTTCCCCTTAAATCTTTCCTTACCTCTCCTTTGCTTCCTACAACGCATGCTCTAAGAGAAAGGCGCCTCATTGTGGGATGTTCCGTATTTACGTGGTGTGCTTAGGCGAGAGGATGAGATCCGAGTCCACGCCAGCCTTCATTTTCCTTCTCGTGCTAATCTGGTGTGACAGAATTCTGCAGATTTGTCAGCTCCTCAAATATACTTCAGGCTCTATTTTGTGAGAATTATATAGAAAGGCAAATCAGTCTAGATGCCATTGAGAAGTGTAAAACAAATGATGTAAAAATGTTTATCCCTGAGCAGTAATTTGAATACCTCCCCAACAGCAACAGCAACACTAACAATAACAACAACCCCTTAAAACAAGGAAAGCTGATCAGTTGTCTCAGGGAGATGTAAAATGAAAGGCACTTTTCATCTGTAAAGAAATGGAACTCAGGGTGTTGTTGAACTAAGTGTGCTGCACATTCGGTATTCATAGGGTACAACATAAAAGGAATAACATGGAGTTTTTATAGAGATATTTTTCTACTGCATGCTGCTTCTATCAAACCACCTGAGAGGTGATTCGAGAAGGGCACTGTAGAATAAAGACATTGTTCTGACAGCAAATACAAATGAAATAAAATTGGCCCAAGGCTTTGATGCCAGAACTCACAGGGTGAACGGGGACACAGCAACACGCTAGCTTAATGCACTAGAGAAATGCAAGAGCAGCGTAATTTATAGTAGAGTGTGAGGCAAAGATGATAACAGAAAATACTACAAAAAAGAGCGAGAGGTGAAAACACACTTTCCAGGCTGCACTGATTCCTCTGCCACAGGAACCCACCTAAGCACACAAGAGTGTAGGGGTTCAGCCCTAATCTTTTTGTCTCTCTTGTCAAGGGAAGATTCCTAAGAGGGGAAGGAAGAGCTGCTGCTCTAAAGAAACAAGCAAGGGTGGAGGTCTTCTTCCTTTTGCGCAATGATGAGATTCTTTCTGGCATCCAGTGTAGGACATAACCATACAATGCATCCCAAACACACCATAAGTAACCAATATTAACTTTACTCCCCTGTACAGTTTTGCCTTGTAAATGAGGAAGGTGCTTAAAATGATTTCTAGTCATTTAGGCAGGAAATGAGTAAGGAAGGAATCAAAACAAGAAAAAAGAACAAAGGTGTCACAGACGTCCCACAGGAGCCTGTGTCCATCAGGTGTTTTTGACAGACTGCTATGAGAGCGTCCTAAGAAGCAGAAATTCAATAATTTACCCAGCCTTAAAGATGGCTTCTTTGGGGATCAATCATAAAACACTGAGGTGGAGGACTACAGAGAAGATTCTGAGTGCTCTGCTGCATTAATAGTGAAGAGCCTACAGTGCAGCAGAGGTGACATGACCATTTTAGGCATGTGAGACAAAATATATTCATTCCTGTAGCCTGCTAATTGTTTTACTGTCAGCTGAAAAGCTAAAACAGTTCTGGATGATTTTGGAAAAGACCCCACTTGAATTCCTTTTCTGCTCTTTAAATGTTCTCTAAATGAACCAACATATAGAAGCAATGGAAAAGTACACTGGAATCCCCTCTTAAATAATTGAATTCACCATCTTTTCTTGATAAATGATTTATCTTGAAAGAGAGACCACTTCAGGCAGGTCTAGCATTGGTGACAATGTAGAAATAATATAGTGTTCTGGGACCAATTTGGGTTTTATTATCTATATGACATAGGGCAAGATGCTTACACATTTTAGAGCTTTGGCTTCTTTATATATCAATATGGAATTGATAGCTATTTTCATGGTTATCATAAAGATTAAATGAACTATGTCCAATTGCATGTCAGATGCATATTAAATTCAAATACTTTCCCTTCTAAAGATTAAATATTTAAACAGTTTTCATCTACGGTAGAAGACCTAAAAAACGAAAGGTAAAAAACTCCAAATGTTTTAAACCTATAATTTTTCTAATTCCAATTTATAACTTTTATAAATTCCAACAGTAACCCATATTCTTAACTCACTACCATTAATATGTGACTGTTGACAATGTACAGAATAGATTGTAGTTTTTTAAAATGTATTTTAAATTTTATATACTTTTTACACATAATAAAGTAGAAAAACCCCTTAAAATATTTTTTTCTATTCTATTTCTCTAAATATAGTCCATTAGTGTTTTCTTATATTATTAAAATCTCTAAACACATGTAACTTTTATTGATTGTTTATTCTATAAATGTGCATATGTGATAGCACATGGATATTTCCCATGTTTTGCTATGGAAATTTACATTTAGATAAATAGGTACACATGTTTTTAAAAATTTTCTTTAATATTCAAGTATTTTCTGTAAAGGAATTTCAGGATAAACAAATATATTTTTAAGACTTCTAAAATATTGCCAAACTGCTTTCTTATATAATTGGGTCAATTTATACCAGCAGAAAGAAATGTGAGAGTCTTAATTTTGCCTTATTCAGCCTTATTAACATTGAATATTACTATTCAAAAATTTTCTAAAAAGGAAAATTGGTATTTTTGTTCTTTAATTTTTATTTGCTACTGTGCTTGAATGCTTTGAATTGTTTGTTCACACTTATACCCACTCAGCTATTCAACTTATACCCAATTCAGCTACTAGAATCCTCATATTTTCTTATCCAATTAAAAGCAGTCACTCAACAGACCACATAAACACTTGGTCAACTGCTTCGAATATTTTTCTAACTGACCTTTTACCTTTTTATACATATGGAAGCTGCTTTAAAATCTTAAAGTTGTATTTATCCTTTTCTCATGTAGTTTTCTTTTTGTACAGGATTATCCTGTAAGAGGTGGTCCTGGGATTACTTTTCTTTTGAAAATTTTGTCATCTGAAGATTTCTACATTATATCCAAAAAGTTCCATAATTTTTATTTTTTGTGACCCCTTCTAAAATTAACTCTTTTGGGCTGGGGATATAGCTCAGCAGCACAGCACCTTGCACGGTCCTGAGTTCAATTCCTGGTACAAAAAAAATTGTAAAATAAAACTAAATTAACTTGATAGATTTCATTTCTTGTAGAAGACCTAAAAAAGGAAAATTAAAAAACCTCAGCTTTCCAAATGATTTTGAACCTGTAATTTTTTCCAACAGTAACTCATATTCCTAGGAAAACAAAAATATAAGATATTGAAGTAAAATATAAGGTTTTTATCCATAAACTCATGTGGATGGAAGGATAGAAGAGGAGAATAAGATCACAAATGCAAGTCTATTTCAAACAGGATGAAAATAACTTTTTAGTTTTTAAAAAACCAAATGCCAGTGTAGCTTTATTATGTGGTCTCAAGGTTTATAGAGAGTAGAAAGAGTTGTTGACAACAAAATGGAATGTTCAGACCAGCAGGTTTTTCAGCAGATGGGACAAACATGTATCTACGGGGCTCTTCAAGACAAGAGGGACTGTGGTAAGCGACAGCATCTAGCCAGGACTTAGCTGCTCTCAAACACTTTTTCTATTTGTGTTTGTCTGAGCCTGCCTCTGACAGATCTGACTGAATCTGGCCCTGGGAATCTATAAACAGCAAAAGAGAGATGAACAATTTTGGAATGAAAGGAAATCTGCAAGAATGTTATTCTTCCCCATGTTAACAGGAAAACAGTATGAAGACTCCCTCTTAGTTTATGGTCCCAATTAAGCTATCTCAACATTCTTTGTAGTGATTTTTGTGACCGCCCTATAGTTGTCCAAAGACACAGATTTCAATGAAAATAATTTCTTTTCTGTCTGAGCATATTCTCTACCTTTACATTTTCTTTTCAAATATTAATTCTAGAAAAATTAGAAATCAAACCAGAAATTCTACTCTTTCCAGCTCTCTCCTTGTAATAAAATTAGTTATTAGGCCATGAGTTCTGCCATAAAGAGAATTATGTAGCTACCACACCTGATTTTAAGGAGTGTGAGACAGGAGACTGTGCTGGATGCATACAATATGAAAAACAGTAAGGTAGAAATATTAATAGAAGGACAGACTGAGAGATTTGTACATGACGTACATCCAGAAGAGAGGTAAGTGACTTGCAATTAACATCAAGTCCTTAAGGTACTTTCTGTGAGGCAACAATTAATATAAATACCCTTTCTCAGTAACACAAATTAGAAGGAGATTTCTTCAACCTTACAAAGGGCATCTATGAAAATCCCGCAGTTAAGTATTATGTTTAATAGCACAGCAGAGCCAATGAAATCTACAGAAAAGCTTCTGGAACAAATGTGTGGGGGTTGTCAAGAGAAGGTCTGTCTGGCTCTTGTTTGTCAGGTTAAAGACTTTGGGTTACAAGTGATGGTATCCATGGAATGCTTTTCGCCAAGGAGTGAATTGCCCGATTTCCACTGAAGTAAGCTCCCTCTGTCAGATGAGTGGAGTGGGCTGCCTGCCTAAGTTGAGGCAAAGAGACCGGTGAGAAAAGATGAGGGGCCAAATCATGACGAGATACCTGGAGAGAATAGAAGGGATCTGAGACTCACTTAGGAGGAATACCTGCAGATGTGACAAATATGGGAGAGCAGGACACCCAGTTTGAAACCAAAAGTGCATCAGTGCTTCTGAGCTGGTTAAAATACTAGAACAGGAAAATGGCCCTTGACACTGAGTTAATGAAGGAAACAAACGATACATCCTATTTGCATGTTCTAAATGAGAGAGAATACATTGCATTTTTTGACCCAAACATGCAGGTTAGGATTATACTTCGTAGGTTGTTTGTACTAAGTGATTGTTTATGTGATTTTGAGTTTTGATGTCATCATTTTGTGCCTTTCTGCTGTGCTCATCCATGGTGACTTTTAGGTTTGAAAGATTGCCACCTGCCAAGATCTGCCAACCATGATAACGAAGGTTTCTCCCAGTAGGTGTCTGAGAAGAAACCAAAGTTAGAATTACTTGTCACTTTCTTTAGAACTAGTACAGGTTTTAAAGATTTAGAGTCCATAATTATTTGAAGTATGAACATAATAGTTTTCACATTCTGACCTTTTTCATTCATGTCTTCAATGCCTTCATGCCAAAGGTGAATTATTAGCAATGCAGAAAGAGACTTGTGGGTGAAAAATGCCTTTGCTTCTAGGAAACTTCGTGCTTTTTCCTTTGCCTTCCTGTTCATTTGGGATTAGATATCAGCCCTTCTTGTTCTGCAGCTATTGTTTGAGGAGGAAAATACAAAGAGAAGCCAAGAGTATGTTTTAAAAATTGAAGAGCATCAAGACATCGCAGACTGAGTTGGCCATAAAGATTTACAATTACATTTCCATCACAAAGAGCCTGGTCCCTCATATTTGGCCATGACAATTTATGTTTTGATTTCTGTTCCTTTGGCGGGACAACACCCCAATTAGACAGATGAGTGCTCAGTTCTGCTTTTGGAGCGCATCCTTGCTGGCCTAGGTTACTCGGGGACTCCTATGGCCATTCTCCATGGTACTGTGCTGTGGGAGTTGCAATCCCGCCATAAATCCTTATCATACAACAATCTATCCAGGTTCATACACTCACAGGCATTTAATCTTGCGTACATCTATGCTACCTGGGTAATGACCAGCATTCCCTAGGTTCTTACCTCCAAACCCTTTTTGCTTTGTGCTAAATAGATCAAGTGGTAGTGGCAGGGTAGGGGGAATTGTCAGGAATTCATTCTTTTCTCTTTAAGCCTGGCAACTGGGTCAGACTGCTTTTGCCTGCTGGTAGCAAACAGTGTTCTTCTTTAAAATATCACCCTGAAGTCATAACTGGAGAATTATTATTATGAAAGCTGAGTTGTTATTGTGGATTCTGACTTGCGTGGAAAAAGAACCATTTTCATTTAGAGCTCATATATTGCTAATACAATATATAGCTCACCCTTTTGCAATTGTGTATTATGCTGTACAGAGGTTCGCTATATATCTTCAGTGAAGGAAACACAAAAGGAGAAATAGCCAGACTTCCACCGCTTGCAAGAAATGAAAGCTGCAGTCACAAACAGGACTTCCACATATTTCAAACCATTCCAAGAAGGGTAAAAAAAAAAAATTAAAAGTGACACCGTAGACAGATTTTCCTTTCATCAGGGAAAGAGCTGCATTTCATTACTTTAAAAATCCTCCTTCATTTAAGCAACACTAAATGCTTCCTGGTCTGGATATATAAAATTATTGGACGGCCACTGCCGGCCATTCATCTGAGACCCTGATGTGCCACAGTCGATTTTTGAGAATGGCTCTGCCACTTAATGTGACAAACACCCAGCCCTGCTGTTTAAGGGATCTTTGAGAAAGGCCATCCCCACATGAAATGAATTTAACAGCAGCAATTTGTCATTTTACCCTTCCTTTGCTAGGGGAAAAAAATGCTAGTGATTTCTTTTGACTTAAACTGGGCATTCAAAAAGCTGTTTTTATTAATGAATCATATTAAGCCACTAGTGAAAGGCTCCCTGACTCTGTTTAAATAACAGGCTATGATTCCTCTCCCCTCAAGCTCCCCCCTACCCCCCATTTGGCTCTGCTGCTATTAATTGAGGAGTTTCTTTGTTTCTTCCCTAATGAAGCTAGCAGAACACATCTGTCAGGTGCCCGTATTCTTTCCCTGTCTATAGTATGTAATAGACCAGCTGGAGGCTATAATGCTACACAATACCCCTGGCCGTTACAGCAACTATTTATTCCTGGGCTTTTCCTCCGAAAGGGATTTGAAAAAAAAAGTCTGAAATTTGGGCCTAATTGCTATTTACCCAGCGATAGACACCTGTTCTAGCTGAGACATTGGCTCATGAATCCCACACCTGAGACCTTAGGGAGAGTAGAGGGGAAATTTCCAGCAGCTGCCAGTCCATTTAGATAGAGTTTCACTTGCATGGTTTCTGTGTTTATATGTATATGCATATATTTTAAAATACTATATGTTTAGTATGCACACCCAGAACCAGAGGGTATATATTAAAAGCTGTGTACTATTATTTCACGGTCAATTGCTTATCTGAAGGCTGCACACATACTAGCATACAGCTACAACTGTGATTGCTGTAAAAATAATGCACCGAGACTGAATTCAGCATCAAGAACAGGCCCGTGTCCTTTAAAGTATCCATTCTAGGCCCCTTGGGGGAAAATAGTTTCTCAGGATGGATCAGAGGGAAAAAATGAATGAAACGTAACTTTTCATGGAATGATTCAACTCTGTTTTCGTTATTTACTTTGCCAAAGAGCTACAATATCTCTTTGGATAAATTGGACTGTTTTTTCCTGTCTAATTTTGATTCTAGTAGTACAATCCTCTGTTTCCTTCGTTATTTTTTTAAGTCAACAGGGCGCTTGCCTTTCCTTTTTTGGCTTGGCTTCATCATGCTTCTTTTGCCTATAAAAATTTATAAGTAGCCCATGGTCATGACAGCAGCATTTACTTGTGGAAAAAAAATACTCAAAAGTAATAATATTCTATGTCAACATAAGTTAATATATGTCCTAATGATGAATTCATCATAGAATTTTAAGTTTGTGAAAATGCTGCTAGATCACAAAAAGTACTACCTTGTATTTCTAAAAGAATCGCAGTTGTAGCACCAGATACACATGCCTGTTTGTCACTAATGTATTCTCTAACTTCACACAATCCAAAGCCATTGCCTCTTTTTTGCTGTATAGACTTGCAATAGACAGACTTAACAGAAACTCAGTGGCAACAAAACATAAATAAACAAGTATTTCTCTGCTATCTCATCTGGCGTCTAATCGGAAGACAATCCTGCTGCAGAGGCTCATGTGGGGGTTCGGGCTGGGGCTTAAGGGGTTACATAGGAAAAAAGGAGAAAGAGACGAGACTTTCTTTTTTCTTTTCTTTTCCTATTTTTCATCTCTTTTGCTTAATCAGTAGGACTTCTGAGCTTTCTGATGCATATCCCGTTGGCATTGCTAGAACAGCCTCCCATTTACTTAGTGTTCTGAGAAATTTGGCCTTTCTGAACAAATCAAATATGTAAACAACATCTAATTTATTACCAAACTAGAAAATTATTTATTATTTTTCCCAAAGGATAGATGAGTCATAGTCCCCACTTGTGTGAGAATTCACAAGTTAAACTTGAAAGGATAAAGGGAAATTTAAATAAAATGCAAAAACACAAGTCATAAATTATCTGAGTGATGTAAAGCTTATGTGCACGTTCTCCTGCATGTTTTCCTGTAAACACCTCCCCCCTCTCTTTCTAGCTAAGAAATCCCTTTTGGTGCCTTCTGAAGCCAGGGATGACCAAAAAGCCAGAAAGAGCCTCAGGAGGTAGCTGGGATGACAGGAGAGATGGACAGTACTCACATACAAATGAGTGCTTTGCCTGGGGGCTCACACAGTTGGAGAGAGAGCTGATGCCGAGACAGAAATTCATTTCCCATGAGAAAGGAGAGAAGTGCATCAGGAACTCAGGGTCACACCAGAACAGGTGATAATGAAATTAAAGTTAATGAAGGCTGGAAGAAACCAAGGCCAGATGGGTGGGTGAAACTGTTATCTGAGATGCACACTCAAACCAGACATGCTATCTCAGCACAGGAGAAAACAATTGTTGGAGGCACATGATAGAAAAGTCCTGGGAAATATAAGAATCCTGTCGTCATCTCTGAAGCAGGTCGTCTCTTTCCTATGTTACAAGACTGTGAAAGTGGATGGTTCTGGGAGGCAGATTATGTGACTGAGGACAAGAGAGTGTCTTTGAGCCTGTTTCCTCTCTGGTAAAATAGGCCTAATAATACCTACCTTCTTGTTTGGAAGATTATTACTTGCAGAATACCTGATACTGGTACGTACAGTTGATATCCAACATATGATAACAGTGCTGTATTTTATAAGCAACTGGGATATTTTAATAAAAACATCAGTGAAAGTAACAACACCTCTTGGCCTGTTCATGCAGGTGTCTCTGACCTAGAACTCTAACGGCAAACGTGTCACGTCACAAGAAAAATCTCAAGTATATCTTGTTGTTCTTAATAGGATTAATATCTGCAGTATATTATGAAACATAAAGATTGCTTCAGTAAAAGCATAATATCCAAGACAATTATTAAAAGAATATCTATATTAAGGCATGAGTGAGCCTATAGCGGTCCCATAGTGAAGTGGATTTTGAGCTTGACAGAGGTTTAGATTGAGATAGTTAGGCGGCCTTTTTCTCCCAAAGCATAATGTCATCCTAGTAACTGAGATGGGAGGCCTTTTGTGGGTCATTTGTCAAACAAATCCTTTCTTTGGGCTGTGACTGTCTGCCCTGGAGCACATTTTCCTGGGCTCAAAGGAGCAGGGAATGATATTGCACATTGTGATATCATTTGGGGCTACTTAAAATATTTTCGATATTCTTCAATACGCATCTTATCCTGGAAATATTCCATGCAAAACCTTCTCAAATAGAGAAACCAAATACCCCATTACGATTCTCTCTGGAGGCAGAGGTTTAGGTACCTGACTCGCCCATCAGAATGCTCATGTGACATTCAGATGGAGGTGTCTTGAGGAGAGCAATCTTTCAAGAAGCTCAGGGGCAAAGACGTTCAGTTTGTGGGTGCTGGTGCTGGCAGAGCTCCTAGCACTCAGGTATGAATGCAATATTGCCGAATGGCACTCTTCTTGAGGACTTGATAATTACCCTTAACATGTTGGGGGTGGGTGGGGGACAGGGTATTGGTGTTCACTGTTCTTTTGTGTAACCATGTGGTTGTGGAAAAGTTAACTCTGTCCTGTCTCCATAGGTCAAGCCTAAGCTAATCAATGTGATTCTACTTTTGGCTATACCCATGTGTTACGGTTGATACATTGTGTCAACTTGGGGAGTCTGGAGGTTTGGCTGAGTAACTCAGGAGTTGTAGATCTTGGGGTGAAAAGGACATGCCCTTACCCTTCTGGGATATTGTTTATTGTGTTAATTTGAGAAGTTTAAAAGGTTAACTGTGTGATTCAGCAGGAAGCCAGGGTGCTTACTTTGTGCATACATCCTGGGCCTGTGGAAGAGGAGGGTATGGAGACTGTGAGAGCTACACGCCCCCTGGGTGGGGGCAGGCTGTTTACAAGGTAGAGGAGAGAAAGAGGCTGCTTGCCTGCGATTCCACACATTGGCTGGTTGTTTGCTGCCCTGAACAGTTTTGACCTCTGCCATGTGCCACTCTGCCCCTGAAGCAGCTAAGTACAGACTGAAACCTCCACAAACTGTAAGCTAAATAAACCTTTCCTTCCTTCATTTTGGGTGTTGGGTATTTTGTCTCAGCAACGAAAAAAGTAACCAAGACACCATGGAAAAGATATTCAGTCCAATGAGATGCAGGAGAAGTGTTCCAGTTGCTTCTACAAAAGCTCTCCTGAGTTTTCTGAAACAATTATTTTCTTTTCGTGCATATTGAGGAAGATATAATTAAGAGCTTGTTTCTGGATTTCCATCAGTCATAGGAAAGGAGACATCTCCAAGATATGAGCCTATGATACAATAGAAGAGGCGAGAGAAAGCCAAAAAGAAGCTTTCTACTAGGTGCTATCATTGGGCCAACGAATCTCCTTATCTCAGAGTTCCATCTAGGTATGGATGTTTTTGTAACTGGAAGCAGTGAGTAGTCTATTTGTATTTACCATTTTGCTTCGGGTTCTCTGTTACTTGCTCAGAAATGCAATCTAACTACGAAATAATAATTTTTTAGAAGATGTAAGATGCTACTCCTATTATGACTCATCCATATTTTTTGAACTATTAAGAAAGGAAAAAATGCTGCCAACTAAACTCACCATCATCACCGTCATCTTTATTAAACTAAACTATTAAACTAAACTATTAAATTAAACTCACCGTCATCTTTATTACTTAGAATTTTTTATGCTTTATTTGGCAAAAGGTATTTAGACATTTTTATTTTAAGGAAAAGAAAGATGAATGATGAAAACAATGGTCTAAAATTTCAAAACAAGATTGTAGGAAAATCACAATGGTTAGTACTTTGTTGTTACCCTCAAAGTAGTTGCTTATATTACAGGATACAGGCATGAAAAATTGATCAAACAACATAGGCATAAACCTTCCTTTTCAACGAACTAATAGCAGTTAATAGATAACTATCTTAACTATCGTGTGTGTGTGTGTGTGTATGTGTGTATTTTTCTTCTTTTCCTTTCCTTCCTTCTTTTCTTCTTTTCCCCATTCCAGTTTCTCTTTCCTTTTGAGCAGTTTCTTCCCATTTCATAATATCTTTTGTACATTTTGGGCCTTATTTACCCTTTCAATTTCTTACACTAAGGCAACAATGCGATGTTTACACATGTGGGTCCAATTTATTTCACTTATGAGTGTGGACTCCAATTGCATCAATTTCCCTATACATGTCTGAAATTTATCATTCTTTATAGCTAAGTGGTACTCCTTTCTATAGAGACACCACGTCTTTTTTTTATGTTTCTTGGCTGATGGGCATTTGAGTTGTTTCCAAGAATTAGATATTACAAATTGTGCTTCTATAAACATGGGTGCACATATATCTCTGTAGTATTATGTTTTTAATTCTTCTGGGAAAATATTCGAAAGGGGAATAGCTGGGTAGAAAGGGACCTCTAATCCTAGTTTTTTGAGGAATCTCCCACTTATTTCCGAAGTGGTTTCACCAAACTACACTTCCACCAACAGTGCAGTAGGGTTCTTTTTTGCCCACAGCCCCTCCAGCATTTTTTATTGGTTGATTTTTTGATGATAGCCGTTCTTTCTGGGGTGAGATGGAATCTGAGTGTTGTTTTAATTTGCATCTCTCGAATGACCAGTGATGATGAACATTTTTTCATGTATTTATTTGCTATTTACAGAGCCAAAGACAAAAATCACATCTTAGTGGGTTCAGAGAAAGCTTTTGATAAAGTCCAGAACTTATGCATGATATTTATGTTTTGTTTCACGTTTCACTTTTTTTGGTTATTTATTGTTTCTGTTTCTGGTGAGTGCTGATTCCTAAGTGTCTACCTGTCACAGAACCCAATTCTTTTACTTAACTTTTCTATTTATAATCTTTGTTTTCTGTGCACCCTCCTGCCCCTATTTCATTCCCTGTGCCCCTAAGGACAGGGATGATGTGAGATTTCTTAAAAGAGTGGTCACTCTTCACTCAAGGAATGCTTTCATGATGCAACTTTGAGAGGCAGCCACATCCTATTAGTGACCACTATCATTTCCTGTGCAGTAATAACTCTTACTTTCATGTGTAACAGCAAATGGCTTCCCCAGCCAGCATACTTCAGTTTCTCAGTTGCCCAGATAATAGTTCCTATTGCAGCTCTGGTTGCTACTATCTCTTAGAAATGGCTAGTCACTGTGATGCATAGCTGGTCACTATGATACATATTGTGAGAATCAATCAAAAACATCCAAGTACTCTACCTCTGAACTCCTCCCTTGCAACCTCATAAAAAGCTCCCTCCCTGGGCCTTTGAGACCTGGCTTTTTTTTTTGTACCAGGAATCAAGCTCAGGACCTTGTGCTTCTCAGGCAGGTGCTGTACCATTGAGCTATATTCCTGGCCCAAGACCCATTTTAAGGAACAACTGATTCATAGTCAGTGCCTGTCTGACAGTAAATAAATCTGCCTCCGAATCCTGGGTGTTGCTTTGGTGTTTCTGTTTGCCGTAGCACATGCACATGTGTGTGATGTCTCCCCTTTCTCTGACCCTCCTTTGTTCACATTCTTGCTGGGCAGATACTGTCTGTTGAAGAGCTCTGCCTCTAGCTTTTCAATTCTCTTGACCACTTGCTCTCCAAAGTCGCACTCAGGCTTTGAGACCTTCCAGTCCCCCTGCTCCTCATGGGAGAAAACGCATTCCTTGCCTGATGATCAAGACTTCTAATGACCTCACTCTTCCGCATGCATTTTTTTCTTTAAAATGTGCATATTTTTATTAATATGCACATATTTTGCCAGGAGGTGTAGATAGTAACATTAGATGGATATTTCCTAAGGTTGGGAGACAGATGGGTAAACCAGTAATCACATTGCAGTGTAAGAGCAACACACAACCTGTATGCTGTTGATAACCTGAATGTAGGCAGTGAAAGCTGGATCATTTCAACAGCAGCAAGCATAATTAGTATTATGTTTTTACCTTATTTGACAAATATGACATCTCTTGATTCACTTCTCTAGCTCCAAGTTCCTGTTCTCTCATTTATGTGCTGTGTGACCTTGGCCCTACTGCCTAAACTCTCTGTGTCTCAGTCTCTGCACTTGGAAAAGGAAGACAACAATAATTGTCATTTCAAAGACCTTATGAGAAGTAAATAAATTTTTAAATATTTATAAAAGTCTTAGTACAATGCCTTAGGATATAGTAATTGCTCAGTCAGTGTTGTTATTTTATAGCCAGTTACTATTTGATTATTTCCCCCATGCCAGAACTGTAAAGTTTTCTTCGGAATGCTTTGATTTTGCTGTTCCTTTTGGGTGCTGGCTCTCCTCAAGCCACCTCAGGAGAAGGGGACTGTTAAAGGTGTGTAAGGTCTGGCATGGTCCTGGGAAGCTGTCCAATGGCCTTTGAGGGGGCACCTGCACTATTTTATTCTGTCGTGGGCTTTGGGAACTCTATGCTACAGCATTTCTTCATGTGCTTCCTTTTATTTCGTTCTCTTTACTGACTTCTTTATTCTGCATCTTTGGAAAGAACCCCACTGACTAGTACACAGCTTTCATGTGTTGGGTCTTGTTATGTAGATCAGTAGCTCATGCGTGAGCTTCTTGGTGTGAGATGCCAGACCTAGTTGACCTATGAGCTCCCCTTGTGCAAGGAGTAGCTCAGCCCTAATTTGTTGACTCAGAATTGTAGCTGGATGGTGCAGACTAGCCAAAGTGTTATCTAGGAACAAGTCTTGGTTCACAAATTACTAATAGGTAAGCAACAGAAAAGCAATGCTAAAGTAAGTGTTTAGAAAACATTACAAAAATTTGACCTTCCTGAAACAGCCAAATACACCACCAGTAGTTTTGTCCTGCAATCAGGCTGTGGAACAGTTGGGTTGTTGTCAGATGCACCTGGTAAATTACATGCTTTTCACCACATGTACTGGTCCCATGCAGTAGCACCAAATAATGGTCTGCTATGCACTAGAAATTAAAGCAAACCATCACAAAGATGGTCCTTTTCCGTAGACCAGATTGCATGCATGTTATAAACGTTATTGAATAATTTGTAATCAGTATTCTCTATGGGATGACAAATCAGTCAAAGACACCTTTTCTAGGGAAGTGGAGACCTGCAGGGCACATGATATAGCAAGTGAATGCCTCTGAGATCTTTAACTCTAGCTCATCCCCTTGGCTGGGGCTTCTGCATGGTGCACAAATCACACAGCAGAGTAGCAGTGCCTGTCATCTCCTGCATTCAGTGATCTGCTTCAGTTCACACCTGGAGATTTCTGTCATCAAGAGCCTCTTCAGCAACAGTCTGATCTCCAGCATGGGGATGAATTTATGATATCTGTCCCCATGTTTTTAGAGCCCAACCAAATCCAGGTACATTTATGGTCACTATTTCAGTAATTCCCAAGCATAAGGCATTCCATGATACATAAGATGCTTCTTCAGCAACCTGTGATATTTGGAAGCTGGTGTTTCCAGAAGTCCTTGTTGACTTGTAGGGTAGGTGTTCTTTTACTGCACCTGCCATCTGTGGTCAGTAGATACAATGGCAGCCCCAGTTAAATATGTCCCTTGTATCCACATGCTCTGGCAATGTGACAGCCATCAAGAGGTTAGTTTTGTCTTCCTACTCTCTTTAATCTGATCTGACCTTGTGACTTGTTTCAATTGTTAAAACATGTCCAAGGAGATAGTGTGCAAATTTTGACTCCTAGGCTTTCACTATTTCCCTAACAGAACACCAAGACCACTATGTTCAGAAAAAGCCTACTATAGCCACCTGGAAGATGAGAGGCACTGGAGAGCCCTCATTGGAGAGCTGATAACCTGCACCAACTGCAGGGCACAGTACTGAGGCTATCTTAACCCTCTAGCTTGAGTTATGCTATCAAATCCCTTCAGCTACATGAATATCCTGCCCAAGACCTGTAGAAAGACTATCTATACACCAACCTACAGAACCAGGAGAAAAAGAATAAATTATTGTAGTAAAGCACTAAATTTTGAGATGATTTCTCATGCGGCAATGGATAACTAAGATGCTATCCTACAGACACTGTCCTCTGACCAGCCTAAACCCCGTGACTGTGTAGTATAGCTATTTCTGTTTATTACTTCTACTAAGCCATGAGCCTTTTGGGTGTCTCTTATAGGATTCCTTTTTTATATCTCAGAAGAAATGTCACTGAAGTTTCCACACATGAGATGCTCAAAAAATATATGTACTTCAATGTAATGTACACTGTGCAACATTTCCTAGTCTAGGGTCACATAAGACAAGTGTCTATATAAGACTATTCTGAAAAGTGGTGAATCCATCAGAAATGCAGGTGGAAAAATATGACACCTTAAGGAACTACCTTTGCTACTTAAGAGGAAAAGGAAAAGGCAGGAGGATTAGAGACCAATACTTCCATGTCCATAGGAGGCTTTAGAGAGCCTCTCTGCAGGTTCTGATTCCAGGCTGAATTTCAGCCTCTTTTCCACCTTGAGGTTAGATGACTATGAGTTGGACAGGTTATTCTGTCTGGATAAGGTGGCCATGATCACTGCTCCGTCCCAGAAGTGTAGCATTTTTTTCTGTTGTCCACCGCAGTTTGGCATGTCCTTTTCTGCCAGGAGCTCTTGGTTACTGCCTGGCTTTCATGACAGCTCCCACACCATGTCCCCTTCTAACCACACTGCCTTGTGCTTCCTCTGCCAGAGCTATGTGCAGTGTGCATGATTCACACTGGCAGTTTCTTTCTCCATATCTGCCTACCATGCACCCAGTCTTACAGATTCTGTTTCTGGAGCATGGGTTTAAAGAAGCACGAGGAGTGACTAACCTGTCCCACGCTGCATACATTCCACTAATGTGTGAAAACGTAACACATAATCTGTTTAATTTATTTTGATACAATGAGTTTTGTGCATGTTCCTTGTCACAGCTAAAATTAAAGTTCAATTAAGAAATTTGATATTGGTTTATTGTTCCTTATTATGTCCTAATGATGGTGTCATAAAAAGGAACTAAGTGATTTCTAACATTGATCTGATCCTTTCATCATCCCCTTTGACATGGCCTTTTACTTGTGAAGGGTTTCCTTATGAAATGCCTGTGATTTTAGGTCCCAAACTGATATTTTATCTATGCAATGTTCTGTGTATAAGTGTAACCTATGACAAAATAGCCAAAAGGTAATTTTTATATTAGTTTTTAATGATACTAGATCAAAACCTTTTTTAACAGTTAGCTAAATTAAATATATACTGTGGTACTATTGGTACGATTTTGGGCAAAAAAAAGACTATCTAGTTTGTTATGCATAATGGTACTTTAAGAATTTAGACAGTTTATAATTAATTACTCTACGTTCTTCTAAATACCAGTTGTGATATTTATGTTTTCCAGTTATATGCAAAAATTGATAAGCTTGTGGATATGGATATAGAGTTGTTTGCTATACCTTTTTCTGATGTCTTTAATAATATCAGTAATCCAAATTTTCATTTTCTGGTCATGATAAGTTGGATGAGAAGAAAGAAAAATTCCATATTAAAGTCCATCAGGAAAATGCAGTTTTACTTTGTGCATTATGCATTCATTGTATTTCTCTTTTACAATTTCCCTTACAGTGGAACTCTTGGGTTGATTGCAGAAGAATAATAAAACCTGGCATTAGAAGAAAAAGGATTTTAATGATGGCTAAATTAAAAAAATATTACTATTGACTAAAAGAGTTGGTCCTTTGATTCTGGATAACTATTCTTTGTCTGAAACATCATATAGTTGGCTTCCCCAGGTACTTGTGAAGGCTTTAACCAGTTGAACAAGGCAGAAGTAGTCTTGAACAAAATGAAAGCTCAAACTAAGAAAAACATTTGCACCATAGTGCAGTTAAGACCTGTTTATAATCTCCTTCACCTCTTCCTTCTTGGTAACTTCTGCTTTCATCTTATCTTAACTTATTCTCAAATTAATTGTGAATGAATGATGGCTTAGGTAGAAATTCAAAGTAGAAAAGAAGATGACAAGAAGATGTAGTTAAAAATTACCTTTAATGACAAACCAACAGCTAATATCTTTTTAAATTTTTTTAAAAATTCATTTTAAAAATAAATGAAGAAAAACATATTAACAAACAGACATCCACTTACAAAATTGCATAAGAACAATACAAATAGTACGGAGTTACAGACAAAATGGTAGGAAATTAACAATGGTTGTTGTATTACTATTTATACCTTCAAAGTGGTTTCTCAGGAAAACAGAGACATGCAATAGTGATCAAACAAGAAATCATTAACTGTTCCTTTCAGTAAAGCAATAAAAGACAGTAGTACAACTGCTAGCTATCCTGTATATACATACGTACATAATTTCCCCATTTTTCCCTTCTCTTTTTCCACAGCTAATATCATATTAAATGGCCAAGACCTGAAAGCTTTCCTTCTAAAATCAGGAACAAGATAAGGATGTCCTTTATCACCACTCCTATTCAACATAGTTCTGGAAACTTTGGCCAGAGCAATTAGACAGGAACAGGATATAAAAGGGATAAAGATAGGAAAGGAAGAAGCTGAATTATCATTTGACATGGTTCTTTACAGAGAAGATCCCAAAAACTGCACTGAATGACTTTTAGGGTTAATATCCAGATTCAGTAGTATGCTGGGATACAAAGTTAACACTCAGAAGTCAATAGCATTCCTTTGCACAAGCAGCGAACACACAGAGAGAAATTAGGGAAAGTACACCCTTCACAATATCATCCCCAAAATGAAATACTTAGGTATTAATCTAATAAAGGATGAGAAAGATTTGTACAGTGAAAATTACAGTACCCTAAAAAAGGAAATTGAGGAGGATATCAGAAAATGGAAAGATATTCCTTGTTTTTGTATAAGAAGAACCAACTTAGTGAAAATGGCCATACTCCCAAAACTGCTATACAGATTTAATGCAATCCCATTGAAAATACCATTAACATACCTCACAAACCTAGAGAAAACATTACTGAAATTCACTGGAACCATAAAAGACTTTGAAGAGCAAAAACAATTCTAGACAACAAAGGCATCATAATCCCAGACTTGAAACTATACTACAAAGCCACAGCACTAAAATCAGCTTGGTATTGGCAGAAAAACAAAAACAAAAACAAAAAACAGGCCTGAGGATCAGTGGAACAGAATAGAAGACTCAGATGCATCTCCATTTATACTCAGCCACCTTATCTTTGACAAAGGAGCCAAACATATTCCCTAGAAGAAAGACAGCCTCTTTGATAAGTGGTGCTGGAAGAACCAGCTTTCCACATGCCAAAGACTAAGACTAGACTCATATCTATCACCATGTACTGAAGTAAAAATGGATCATGGATCTAAATATTTAAATAGAAACACTAAATCTACTGGAAGAGAAATTAGTTATGTCTCTAAGATATAGGTATGGATAGGCAGAGACTTCGTGAACAAAACCCAGACTGCAAGGGAATTAGTAGAAAGAATCAACAAATGGTATCTCACCTTACTAAAAAGTTTTTGCACAATGTAGGAAATCACCAACTAAGTGAAAAGACAACTCACAGAGTTGGAAAAAATGATAGCCAGTTGTCCCACAGACAAAGGAACATATACTGAACTAAAAAAATCAGACTCCCCCAAATTCAAAGACTCAATCCAAAAGTGGACATCGGAGATGAATAGGCACTTCTTAGATGAAGAAATACAAATGGCAAACAAATACATGAAAAACTGTTCAATATCTTTGGTCATCCAAGAGAAGGAAATTAAAACAACCCTGAGATTCCATCTCACTGCAGAAAGAATTGCTATCATAAAAAAATCAACTGCTGACAAATGCAGCAGAGGCTGCGGGGAAAGAGGAAGTCTTCTCTACCGTTGGTGGGAGCGTAGACTGGTGAAACCACTGTGAAAATCAGCGTGGAGATTCCTCAGAAATCTGTGATTGAAGGTCCCATTTGACTCAGCTATTCCCCTTCTGGGTATCTTCCTAGAAGAATTAAAATCACCATACCACAATGATATATGTGCACCCACGTTTATAGCAGTGCAACTTGTAATACCTAAATTTTGGAAACAACTCAGATGTCCATCAGCCAAAGAATGGATAGAAAAGATGTGGTTTTTTTTTTTTAAGGTAATGGAATACTACTAAGCCATAAAATGGATAAACAGAGTCTTTTATAGGTAAATGGATCCAACTCAAGAACATACTCATAAGTGAAATAAATTAGACCGATATGTGTAAACATCATATTGTCTCACTAGTGTGAAAAAATGAACAAATAAGCTCTGAAATGTACAACAGATATTGCAAATTGAGAAGAAACTATACAAAAGAAAAAAACTGTGTTGGGAAAAGGAGAAATGGAGAAAGGAAAATACTGTATATACAAGATAGTTAAGATTGCTACACAGCTAATTTCCCTTAGTTTGTAAAAAAGAAAGCTTTGTACTGATATTGTATAGACAAGATATCTCTGAATAACTGCTAGGAAGACAATAATACATAGTGTATCAACTCTTGGAAAAAATAGTGTATCAACAGTTGATATCAACAGTGTATCAACTATTGTAGCTGTCCTAATAGCCTGTTTTGAAACTTATTTTCATTGTTATGTTTCCTTTTTTTTTTAAAGGAAGGAACAGCTGGGTTGGGCAACAGGAGAAAAGAAGCAACTGAACTAAACTTCTGTTAGCAAAAAGGTTGTTCATGTTTTTCATTGTCCAGCAGATATCTATTGAGTACCTGCTATGTATTCAGGCCCATGGAGGCTCTCCTACATTATATCCTCCTGGTAAGCACAAAAATCCTGGGATCCTCTCACATACTTCAAAGGTTTTAAAAGAACTGCCCCATTGCAAAAGTGCTGCTTCCAACGTGCCCACGAAATGAATCACAGTGACTCCAACAGAAATCTCAGGAAAAAGAAATCACTTACTAATTCCTGATGATGAATGCAGATGCCCATGCCATGTGAGACGATTTTGGGTTACATTACCAATGGTGAAGTTTGCAGTTTTGCTTGTGAGCTGTGACCAGTATCTAGTAAGGAATCGAGCTGGCCCAGACAATCCTGCCTTTTATGTTTCCTTGCTTTTCTTCCTATATCTTATCAGTGGAGAAAGTGCCATGGACTCAAGTCTCTAGGTTCCCTTGTTGGCTTCACATCACCCAGCAGAACAAACTGATAAACATTGTCCCCACTTCCAATAGCCTCCCAGTCAATAAACTAAAAGAAGAACAAGGTGCTAAAGAAGCACACAGCAGGGTCACTAACTCTGAAGCAAATCATGTCTAAGCCTGGGTTTGAAAAATGAATAGCTGTAGGTAAAAGTGCCGGGAGAGTCTCCTGTTGAAGTAACTTGACTGGAAGAACCTAAAGGTCATGCAATGGGTGTCATCCCTGAGTGTGAGGGCAGGTGTGCAATAGGCTCGGATTTGGCAGATGTACATGAGTGGTGTGCTGTGGGAAGGATTCTAAAGAGGTAATTGAAAAGTGCAGATCACAGATCCCTAGCTCTTGCTGATCAGACCTGCAGGTCAGACACTTCTTCAAGGTAGCTGGGGGATCTGGATTAAAACACACAAAGTCCAGAGAATTTTGATGAGCTTTGGAAATTAAGTTCAGTCAGTTTAGAAATCGATATCAAGGAGACATTTAAACATGAAACTCTGATCTGTGAATATTTCTACAGAGAAAAATATTGTAAAATTCTGAAAAGTCATTGTATAGAATATTGAAAGCCATTTTATAGAATCAGTTAAATAAACTAAAAAAATAAGCAATATTTACTGAGTTGGTGAGTGTATTATTTTTCTGTTACTGTGTCAAGTTACCTGAGATAATTAATTTATAGAGACAAAAGGTTTCTTTTGGCTTATGGTTGTAGAAGTTTCAGTCCAAAGTTGGGTGGGCCTATGGTTTGTGGCCTGCGGTGAGGCAGCTTCTCATGGTGTGAGCACACTATGAAGCAAAACAGCCAAGAAGTGGAAAAGGAAGGGTTAGCGGCCCACAGTCCCTTTCAAGGACACACCTGTGATGACCTGAATACCTGTAGACCCCATATCTCAAAACATCTCCTACTTCCCAGAAGTCCTACCCTGGGGACTAAACCTTTAATCCATGGGCCTTTTGGAAATATTCAAGGTCTAAATTATAGCACAGAATGATGGTGTTAATTGTGTTGTCATACTGTGGGCCTGAATATAAGAAAACATATTTTTCTTTTCTTCCTTCAACTTACAAACTCAACTAAGTGAGAGTTGCAGCTTGTTTATTTGTTTATCTTTGATTAATCAGACTGTCTTTCAACTTACAAAAAAAACCCCAGTGCTTTATTTAGACCTAAGTGTTTTTAAATTTTCAAGTCAATTATAGGTGGACAAACACCATGCAGAATTTGGATTTTTTTGAATTTACTATTTTGTATGAAGTCTAGTATTTCCTCTCTTTCTCTGGGAACCCTTTATTAGCTTATTATGCCTGATAAACAAATTAGCACATACTTAGAGTCTTACAACAGTATAAATATATTATCTTATAGTTTGGAGGTCAAATAGGTTTGGTAGAGCTTTGTTCCTTGAGGATATTCAAGGGAAGAATCTATTTCCTCACTGCTCTCCTCTACATTCCTTGGTTCATGGCTCTTTCCTTCGTCTTTACAACACAGCACCTCAACCCCTGCTTTTTCTGCCTTTGACCCTCTGAGTTCCTTTTATAGAGATCTTCGAGATTACATTGAGCCTTCCAGCATAATGAACAATAATCTTTTCTTCCTGGAGCCTTTACTCACACCTGTAATCTAATCATTTCTTCAAATAATGCTTACAATTTTGCCCTGTCAGATAATATTTACACAGGTTCTGGGGGGTAGGGCATGCACGTCTTTGGAGGGTGTTATTCAACCATAAATAAACTAAATGCTTTGAGACATGTTCTTCTAGTGGCTTACTGAGATTCTTTGGTTTGGTTTGTTTTAAAGAGACTCATCCCAGTATTGTTCATTTATGCAGGGACTGTATCTATGTATAACTTTCCTGTTGCTATTCATTACATATTCCATGCTGTGCAGTAAGTTAACTTGTAAAACTAAAATGAAGTGAAAATACTTATTGCCCAGGCAAGAACCCCAAAAGTTATACTTTTATTGCTTCCTAGGACATTAACAAGACATGAACTTTTTCTCTAATGCAGCAAATTTACTTTAGAATTACCCCTCTGATTAATATTTGTTGCTCTTCATTTTAGTCAGTGTTACTATTTCCACTTTTAAAACACAGATTCATGTAACATTTGTGTGATGGTCATCATGTTAACTTTTTGACAATTATTCTTAGTAATGAATTTGTCTAGTAAACTCAACCAAGTAGGCCAGCAGCAAACCATACTGACCTAGAGATATTCAACGTCTCTCTCATCTCTAAGAATCTATGATAGTCTTTACCTCAGCATTGTGTCCTCAAACCAATGTCAAACTCTCAGGGAAGATGAATGGAATTTCAGTCTAAATGCTGAACCCTGAGAATTTCTCCTGACCTGAATATAATTAATTTTCTATGCTTCACCCTTTCTGTGGGGTTGGTGGTAATAACGATAAAGAGCATGCTATAACATGTGTCTAATAACTTAATGGAGCTGAATAGTGTCCGGCTCAAATGTGAAGAACCACAGTTAACTGAGGTGGTGACTGAGAAGGAGTAAAACAAGCTTATAATGTGATAGGTTCACAATAGGCAAAATCACAAACCTTCAGGAAGGCAATGAACTTCTCTTGGTTTAAAAGTAAAGAGGGGCAGTCACTATTGACTTTTCTTTTGAAGGTAATTGGAAATGATATTTAAATTCTCATACATCTATGTTTTTAGCAACGTGTGACTATGTGCTGGGTCCCCACAGCTCAAAGTGTGGAATTTTAAGACAATAGGACTGTGTAAATAACTGTGTAGAAAGAAATAAGAATATTGTGTTAGTATTTCGTGGATAAACTTGCATCCCATTAGCAACTCAGAAGGCATGAACATGAATGTCACACAGCATTATTAAGTGGGCACAGAGGCCAAGCAGTTCCACATTATCACTGTCTGATATTATTTATCAGAAAATATTCCCAACTACAAAAAAACACTGAAGATCAGCAAGCACTAGAAGCTTGCACATCCTGTGTATAATAATTCTCTTTTTGTTCTATTTGGCAAGAAACATAAAGAAGGGGGAATAATGCCCTACTGATGGAGAAGGGGATAACAGAAGCAGATAGGGAAACAGTTGGATACAAATAATACTGGATCGAGGACTTTTTCTGTACCTCGATTTTCAGTCAATTCCTTTCATCTTTTCCAATTCACTGTTTTACATTTGACTTCTGCAAATATTTATTTTTCTACATTGGACCCAATCTATTTTTTTTTATTCCTTACTAAGAGAAGCATGTTTGTTTACTTCTGTGGCGATGTCTGTGTTGGGTAAGCAACAGTCACTTTGTGCATCACACCCTGAGGGCTTCTAGTCGTTCCTTCCCGACACAGGTAGAGGAGGGGGTGGAAGGGCTCTGAATAAATAAATATTTTAGTATAGTTTCAAGAGGAAGAACCCTTACTATTGTTCTGTTACTTTAAGGCAGATGTCTCAGAGAAGAAGAGAAGGCTGGTACTTGAAGTAGGCAGAACATTCAAAAGGTTGAATGTGGTGGTTTTTTCTTTTTAAGGCAAAGTCCAGCAGAAACATTCAAGAGACTCCCTTGAGGTGGTGGTACCAGCGAATGATTTCTAAGCACTAGGAAGGATTTTAATTAGGCTGCTATGGATACCTATAGATAGCATCAAACAACTTCCTCTTGGCTGCCTGGCTAGGGAATGGTGGCCCTGGATGTGATCAAAGCCCCTTGAGTTCTCGGGGCTCCCTCTCACATCCAGCCCATAACAGTTCATCTGGACTGCTGCGCAGTGTTTGGCAGGGTGCTGCAGTTGCTTTTCCTCCCGGTGCTTAACCTCTTTTCCCCTAAGACGCAAATGTCAATATTGGATTTAGTCTGGTTGAATGGATGTGTCAGAGGGGAGATTAGTGACTGGCAGCCACCAAAGGGTTTTTCAGTTGGCAAAAGTAAATTTTTCACAAATGAATGCAAACCAGTTTGAGGTAGAGAAGAAGCAGGGGAAAAAGAGCTTGCCAAAGTTAGTCACGATGCCTCATTAAGTGGATTTGAAGACTTCAGCATGGGCATTTTATCTAGAAGTTAGTGGAAGTAACCAGCAGAAAGCTTGAAGAGTAAGGGCAAGAGAATGACTGCTCCAGTGTCCCCAACGGGGTGTTTCTGTGAGAAGTCTCATTGTGTTGCCCCTTTGTACAGCATGAAACTATCCACAGCCTTGCTCCAGATGACTAGTGAGCCTTCTTTATTACAGTAATCCTTAAAGACATTTTTTATGCAATATAAAATCTTCATGTGATATAGAATGGTCTTCATCAAAGGTTACATTCATGCCTTTAACCAACGGTTATGCTGCTTGTTTTGTCTTTAAATTTTTTGTCGTGGGTGCTTTTTAATAGTGATACATACCTGCTTTGACTGAGTACACACATGGAATGTTTCTGAACAATTAAATTGGTAGCATAATTGCCAAGGCTGGTGTTTCTGTAGTTACATTTATGTTTCTGGTTATTTCTAACATTATATGTGTGTCTACTTAAAAACTAGTATTCTGGCTAAAAGATAAAGGTAGAACAACATTTTTGGTGTAGTTATCGATTTATTAATTAAAAGCAATCTACAGTTAGTCTTTTCAGGTTTAATAAACTACATTGTTATAAACTTTAAGATTTCAAGAAGGAAACTTGGAGGTTATAGGACAATGGTGCAAGGAGATGTATCACTTTAAGTTTACTCTGCAGATTTGTCGAGAGCTGTTGACAAAATATTTTGAAGGGTGGCCTCAGAAAATCCTCAGAAATCATCATTTACAGAACTGACTTGGTTTATTTAAATCTAAATTGGTAGCATTTGCCAAATTGCTGAAAAGAACAGTTATTCTGTTTGTTCATGTTTAGGGTCAGAATCTCTGTCTGACTCTTGCTGGCTGTATGAATTTTTGATGTCAAAAGATTACACCTGGAAAGTTTCTGCCTTATATAGGATATGTTAAAAAGACTTTTACCTTCTAATAATAAAGAATTATCATGCTGAATAGATTAGGACTGGATTTGATTCCACGTAACAGTAACAGTCTCCTAACCACACAAGGTCCATTTTCCCGTATGGGGCAAGTTCAAGACTTTGACAGAGGAAGACAGATACGGCAACCCCTTGCGTGATCGGGACCCTTGTGGCATCTCCCCAGGCACTCTGCCACCTTCAGCTGTGCACCTTAACAAGCTACTTACGATTGTCTGCAGATGCTTACTGTTTTGTAAGAAATAGGCATATAAATTTAGCTCTGTAAATTAAGTGACGATGTAAGAGTACAGAAATAAGATGGATTGTTTTCTAAGAGAATTTAGAATGAATCAAACAGGAAAAATATCTGTGTGTGGGAGACAGTGAGTTTTCCCCTTTCTCTTCCTTCTCTCATTTATTTCCCACTGCTAACCAGAGTCTTTCTGCCAAGTTTTATGTCCCACTTTCCCTACCGTCTGTTTTTCTTTCTACACTTACATACAATTTTAATATTTTAATTCCTTTTAAAAAACTCAAATGTAATTATAATCTCTTAAAGGGCAGGCTACGTTATACATTTTTATATCATTACTGCCAAGACTTTACAATAGGGATAGAAAGCTGTCTTTAACTCTAGAATAGAAACTCTTGACTTGGTTATTCTTGACCCTTATAAACAGAAACTATTTTACGTTGAAACTCATCTAAAACATTCTAGGAGAGCTTACCTGCTCTCTAGAAACCCTTTATGCCTTTAGGATAAAGATGGAACTTTGAGGGTGTCCTGCAGACTAAGGTGGACCTAACACTGGGAAGCTTACAACTGTGATCACAATCAAATCCTCACTGGGCAGTGCAGTATTCCCTGTCCTCTCCTGCAGCTCATTGGCTCTCTTGTGTCCTTGGGTTACAGAGACTGTGACCTTTCCTTTAGTTGCTCTACTGTGATGGATTACAAAAAGGATCAGGAACCCAGGTTCTTAAAACATTGGTAGCAAGTTGACATCCACAAGATAAATGCAACTTGAAAATACATTTTATGCTATTTTTTTAAAAAAATTAGTTACTAATGTTGAAGAATTGAGAGATTTCAGAGAACAGTTGGCCCCCCTGGTTTCTCTGGAGGAACTGTTTTAGCTCTGAGTCTCTGTAAGGCAGCACTTCTAAGGCAGCACCAGCTTCAGTCACTTTAGATAGGACATAATCCCCAATGTCCTGCTAATCTACCCTCTTTGAGGGGTTTTACATTACCTGGTAGCCCTGCAGGCACTTGTAAATTTTATTCTTAAAAATTTTATTGTCTCCTGAAACTACATCCTGAGACTAGCGTGTTATTTTAGTGCCTAAGTGCTTATGCCAGGTTCCTTGCAGTTTTGGAATGTCTTGCTTCATATTTCTTCACAGTAGTATCATTTCAGAGCATGTATCTTGAGGATGGGGGCTTCCTATCTACATCCTCATGTCAGACCACAGTCAAAACAAGTTAGAAATGCTTGGGGAGATACAATACAGAACTGACCTGCCTCCTGTGTCTACAAACTGGGGATTACTGTGGAACTTCGGGTTATTCATGTGTACTTGTAATTTGTCCCACACTGCTTCTAAATCTCATGAAGAAAGTTTTAGGAAATCTCAAGCTATCCTAATAACTAGAGTTGTGGAACCAGAGAAGCAATCCCCTTGTGTCACCTATCAGTTCTCGAGCACAGACAAATGAAGCTTCCTAATCGCCCTCTGCTCTCTATCTGTGGTGGATTCCACAGGAGAAAGTGGTAGTGGTGCAGCCCCTTCTGTGTTGAAATGTCAGTGTCTTGCAGAACCCCCTGGAATGAAGTAATGAGGAATATCTCAGCCAAGTGTCTTGAGGCCCAGTTAAGCTTTGAGAATTCTCATTATCTATGACCACACTGCCCCTTCTCATTCTAAATCTACTGAAGTGTCCTCCACCCCAGGCTATTTCCTGACTATTGCTAAACAACTCTATTATCTAATAATTGTTACTAGGAGAAATGAAAAAGTAACTCACTAGTTCCTCTCCTCATTCCTTTGCATTCCTGTCAGTTTCCCAAGCATTTAGCAAGTGACTCAGCAGTAGCTGATACTCGCTTAGAAATAATGTTGGTTATATCTGTCTCTATATCCGCATTACTTGCATAGTTCGGGACATTCTATTCCCATTAGGTGTAGCTGACTGTATAAAGGTACAGAGATAAATATAACAATAGAAGACAACCTGTGTGTGTGTGTGTGTGTGTGTGTGTGTATGTGTGTGTGTTGCTGGGGATTGAGCCCAGTGCCTTTGCACTGAGCTGTATCCTCAGCCCTTTTTAGATTATTATTTTTTTAAATTTTGGGACAAGGTTTGCCTAAGTTGCCTAGCCTAAGCTTGAACTTGCAATCCTCCTGCCTCAGGCTCCCAGAGTGCTGCTACTACAGGCATGCACAACCATGCTCAGTTAGAAAAAAATAGGTAACAGTTCCCTAGAATTGAGTATGTGCTAAGGACTAGGTGGGTGCCTTTGGCAGCTCTAGCAGGAAGGTACTATTATTTACTCCGTTTCAGGACCTAAGATCCGGAAGGGATACAATACATGCTTTGATTCATAAAGGTAGAAAGTGGCAGAGCTGAAGTATAGTCATTTTGACAATATTGGTTCTGCCTATGAGGGAACAGGGGTTGTCTTTCCATTTTCTGATGTCTTCTTCAATCTCCTTTTCCAGAATACTACAGTTTTCATTATAGAAGTCTTTCTCTTCCTTTGTTAGGGTAATTCTTAGGTATTTGATTTCTTTTGAGGCTATTGTGAGTGGTATTGCTTTCCTAAATTCTTTTTCAGTGGGTTAGTCCTTGGTGCTAGGAGTACAATTGATTTTTGTGGGTTGATTTTATATCCTGCTACCTTGCTGAATCTGTTCCTTAGTTTTAGGAATATTTTGGTGAAGCTGTTTTGGTCTTCTATGTAAAGGATCATGCTATCTTTGAATAAGGATAGTTTGACTTCTTTTCCCTTGTGTATTTTTTTTTCTTTCTTTCTCCTGCCTGATTACTCTGGTTAAAATTTTGAGTACTATATTGAACAGGAATTGTGATAGTGGACATCCTTGTCTTCTCTTGATTGTGAGAAAAATATTTTCAATTTTTCCGCACTTAATGTGTTAACAGTAGGTTTGTCATAAATGGCTTTTATCAGTGGAGATGAAGTCCTTCCATACCTATTTCCCCAAGTTTTTATCATAAATTAGTGTTAGATTTTGTTAGGTGCTTTTCTATATCTTTTGAGATGATCATGTGATTTTTGCCTTTCTGTCTAGGTATGTGTTACATTTATAGATTGATGTATATTAGAAGGTCCCTGCATCCCTGAAATGAAGACTACTTGATGATAATGTATGATCTTTTTAACGATTTCTTGCATGTTGTTTCGCTAGTATCTTGTTAGGGATTTTTGTATGTATGTTCATCACAGAGATTGATCTGTGCTTCTCTTTTTTAGTCAAATTCTTGTTTGTTTTTGGAATTAAGGTAATGCTAGCTTCCAGGTTGAGTTTGACAGTTATTTCTTCCCTTTCAATTTGATTAAACAGTTTGAGGAGTATTGGGATTTGATCTTCGTCGAAGCTCTTCTGGAATTTCATGCTGAATCCCTCAGGTCCTGGGATTTTCTTTGCCTCAATTTTACTACCTGTTATTGGATTGTCCAGGGTTTTTATATCTTCTTGGCTCAGTTTTGATAATTCATATGTGTCTAGGAATTTATCCATTTCTTCTGTTTCTTCTGGATGCTCCAATTTATTGGAGTATAGGATTTTTAAAGTACTTAGTAATGTGTATTTTCGTGATGTCTGTTATGAATTTACAATTTTCTTATTGCATTGACATAAGTGTTTTTGTCCTTTGTTTTGGTAAGATTGGTAGGCAGTGGTGGTGGACCTACACATGCACACTGCACTGGGATGTTTGTATCATTGAAAGCTCTAAAAGGTTCTCTATTACTGGGCTAAAGGTTTTTTATTTTAATTTTGTTCATTCTTTCAAAGAACTGGCTTATAACACTGATTCTTTGGGTTTTTTGTTTTTGTCTCAACATTATTAACTTCTGCTCTGACCTTTATAATTTCTCTTATACTAGCTTTGGATCTTAATCTTGTTTTTTTGTGCATAGTTATGTTATTTACTTGGCTCATTTTGTTTTTCTGATGTGATCCTTTACAGCTGTAAAATTTATTGCTGGGACTGTTTTGGTACATTTTACTGGAATTATCGTCTGATTCTAGGAACTGAATTTCTTCCTTGATTTCTTCTGTGATCCATTGATTATTCAATAGTTTACTGTTTAATTTCCATGTGTTTTCATAATTTGTATTATTTCTTTTATCATTGACTTTTATCTTCATCATCTTATGATCTGACAATATGTATGGGATACTTCTGATTCTTTTGTGTTTATTTAAGCATGCTTTGGAGGCTAGTATGTGGTGTATTTTAGAGAAAGTTCCATGTACTGCTGTGATGAAAAAGTGACTGAGACATCCACCTTGTCTGAAAATAAGACAGCTACTCCTACTTATTTTCAAGGCTCCCATTGTGTAGAATATTGTTTTCCATCAATTTTTAATGTATGAATTTGTTTTTGAATTGAATGTTTTTCTTGTTTTGAACTGAATGTATGATCATGATGTTGAGTTTTGTTGTTTTGATTCAACCTGCCAATCTGTGTCTTTTGATTGAGGTATTGAGACCACTCACTCTGAGGGTTAGTATTGAAGGATATTGACTTATTCCTGTCATTGTATTATTTCCCAGTTACTGATTCCTTTTTTCTCCTTCTGCTAACTGCTAACCCTACCTAATGCACTCAATTTCTTATACTTTTTGGCATTGTTGGTATTTTCTCTTTCTACGATATCCTTGAGAATAATTTGGAGCACTAATTTGGTGTCCTGAGTTTCTTATGGTGCTTTTCTCATGGAAAGATCTTACTTCTCTATCAGTTTTGAATGATAATTTTAAAGGATATGTTCGCCTGGGCTCGCAGTTGTTTTCTTTTAAGGTATGAGACATTTCACTCATAGCTCTCCTGGGGTTCAAGGTTTGAGAAGTCTTCTGTAATTGTGATGGGCTAGCCTTTGCAAGTGATTTGTTGTTTGTCTTTACAGCTTTCAAACTTTTTTTATTGTGTTAGACTTCTGAGATTTTGACTACTATGTGTTGTGAAGAAGTTCTTTTCTGACTGCAGCTTTGTGGGGTGCTATCTGCTTTATTTACTTGTACTTTAATTTTTTTGCATACTTTGGAATTTTTCTGCCATGATTTCTGTAAATGGCTTTTAAAATGTCATTCATGGTGTCTTCTGGTTTTTCCACTAATTCAAGTCCATCTTAGCTTGGTTTTCTTTCTTTTTTTTTTTAATTTTTATTTTATTTTATTTTTAAAAAATAAAAGTACAAAAACATATGAACAAACAGACACCAGTTAGCATAAAAAATAGTACAGTCACAACTAATCTACAGACAAGGTGACATGGGCTCAACAGTGGTTATTGCTTTATCCATTGATATCTTCGAAGTGTAAATATATGAACCCATATACAGACATGCAAATTTAGTCATACAATTAATCTTCTCAATAACAGAAAAAATACAAAAACGAAAAATCCAAAGACAAAAAAAAAAAACAGGCAAACAACAACAACAACCACAAAAAAACCACCAATAGTTGCTGCTTTGCATATTGATATCTTCGAAGTGTGTGTTCAGGATAACACATACAGACATACAAGATTGATCAAATAACCCGTCATCGATTATTCCTTAGCATTAAGTGATATAATACAATAGTAGAACCATGTTAGCCCTCCTGCTTATATGCATATTCATATATACATACATATGTTTTTGTCTCTTTCTTTTCTGCTTTCCCTCGTCCCATCTGTTCTTTGTTTTAGAACAGATTTCCTTCATGACTCTTAGTTTATATTCCCACGCTCGGGTTCTTACACCAGTGATACAATACGTTGCCTGCACATGTATCGCTGATTTATTTCACTTATGAGTACGGACTCCAGTTTTGTCCACTTGCCTACAAAGTCCCCAAAATTGTCTTTCTTTATAGCTGAATAATATTCCATTATATAGAAATGCCATAATTTTTTAATCCAGTCTTCTGTGGATGGGCACTTGGGTTGCTTCCACATTTTAGCTATTACAAATTGTGCTGCTATAAACATGGGTGCACATATGTCAGAGTGATATGATGTTTTCAGATCTTCTGCGAAAATACCCAGAAGAGGAATAGCTGGTTTGAATGGAACCTCTAGACCTAGTTTGCTGAGAAATCTCCAAACGGCTCTCCACAGTGGTTGCACCAGTCTGCATTCCCACCAGCAGTGTAATAGAGT